>VZTA01022523.1:0-10702 GCA_013398855.1 Mohoua ochrocephala | reverse complement strand
AAAAAAAAATAAATAACGCTAAGTCTTCTAAAAATCCATGTACAGACCATAATCTGTGATGCCTCATGGGTGCCTGATTTGTCACAAACCAAAGAAGGGCAGCTTGACCAGGATGTTCCTGAGACACAGCTCACCTGATCTGACCTCCACCACTTCCACCTTGCTAATGGGCTAAGACAGCTCTGCACATGCCTCACAGCAAACTCAGGGCTTGAATCACACCTGGAATTGTCTCAGTCACATGAGGCTTTTTCTGAGGAAGGCTGTAGCCAGCTGGAAGAGTTTTAGTAAGCAGTCTTCAGTAAGGATTGGTCTTCTAAAAGAGTAGCTAATAAACACTCTCCAAAGCAATAGTAATATGAAAAACAGGCAAGAGTGCTCTCCAAAGAGCCTGTCTGACACAGTGGTTTAGAAATAAACAGAGCGTATCAATTCCTGGGAACTGTAAACGGAAGCCCTTGGCAGAAGTGTGAAAAAGCCCTGAAGTTCTGCCACTACACCCTCCAAACAGAGAAGGTGTTACATTTTGCAGAAAGTAATCTGAGTACATCTTCTGCTCTCTTTGAAGATGAGTGTGATTTCTGCCCCTCTTCTCTCAGCAACTTCATCCACTCAGTGTTTCATAAGATATTCTTTATCTCCTCTTTAATACAACCAAACATGATATTCTTTGAGACATATGCAGCAAACAAAACTAGGTCATACAGTCACTTAGAAGAAAAAATAAAATACTGATGATATTCTTATTCATCAAGGCCTGCCCCTTCTGTGCTGGCTCAGCCCCTCTAAAATAAATTTGTAACCCTGTAACAAAGGAGCATAAGCAGACTTGCTGAGATTTTTTTTCACGATCAAGTCTGATAGAGGAGGGAAAAAAACCCTAAGATATTATTACAAGAATGAAATGCTTCATTTAGCAAGCACATTATCTGAAATAACTGGCCAAAATCCCTGGTGAAGCTGAGAGGAGATACCCCTATGAGCTACTGGCCAAAGGGTAAGGGTAACTGCCTGGAAGGGGGGGCAGGTTTGTACCCACCCCTGCTCTGTCAGTCTCCTACAAAAGTGATGAGACTCCCCTAAACATCAGCTTCTTCATTTTTGACTCTTGTTCTCTCTGATTTTTCAAAATACATTTTTGAAAGGAAAAAAAAAAAGAAAAAAAAAGTAAATTAAGAATACAAGAAGGATTTTGCATCCCATTCCAGTCACAACAGGGGATGTTGGTGACCCCTTCCTAAAAACCCAAGAATTTAACTTTTCTTAGTAACATCCTTTTTAACAAAGTCTTTGTGTGTGAGACAAATTTAATGTTTAATAGAGGTAGTAACTTGAGACAAAATTCTGATCAAGGGTATTATTTTCTCTATCCACTCACCTCTGGATTCAACTCAAAATTCAGGCGAACTTTTTCTCCCGGTTGGATTTTAGCCACATCAAAGCGAACAGTCATAAGCTGGTCATCTGGTGTAAAAGTATCCTCATCACAGACTGTCAGCTCCAGGATGTTCTGAGAGAGGCAGAGAAGGATGTAAATGACATATTCTGGGACTAGTGAGCCCAAAAGGAAGGTCCAGCAAGAGCCAACATTCAGCCTTCATGTTGTTCATGTGGACAGAATCCTGTGACAGCACGGAGCTCTGCTCACAGCCCGTGTGGCTCAGACTGCAGAGTCAGGGACTAATCCTAGCAGAGGTAAATCATCAGATCTGGCAGCCAAAAAGAGCTCAAAAGAAGAGGAAATATGAGTGGCATGTATGATGATAACATGCACCAGACAGAGCAGAGGTTACATGGGCTATTCCTCAAATCGTTTGTCGATTCAAAATTACTACATTGAGAAATTTTGGCATTTCATCAAAAAGTAATAATAAAGGGGAAATTCTTAGCCCTTTACAAATGGAAGTTAAAGCACACTACTAGACCCTTAACAGGATCTGAATTATGGCAATTCCCCTTGCAGTCCCTCAGGGCTCAGATTACCCACGGAAGCATGAGAAGACGCAGCAGTGTTAAACCATGAGAAGTTGACCCAGTGTCTAGACTTTGTGTCACTTGCACTCTGACTGCTCATCTATTTCTGCTAACTCCATAAACATTTTAACAGTTTTTTACAACTGTTCTGGGACAGGAAGAAGCATTCAACTTTATTCCAGGTACTCCACAACCTTCTGAGCTCAAACTACTTCTTTCAGCCAGGTTCACTGGGTTCAAGACCTGTGTGAGCCTCAAGCCTCTCCTAAAGAGCCTGCACACAGCAGGTGAGGATGCCCCCTTCAGAAAGCACCTGCTGGCTGTCCCAGCCACAGATCCCACCTTCACTGCACTCTGTATCACGAAGTGGAAGGTTTCATTCCAGACAGGGTTTCTGCAGTTGCGTACAGTTCTTGTCTGGGCTTCCTGGCACGAAGCTGTTGGCAGCCACAGCTTGACGTAGCAATCGGTTTGGCTCCCTGTGTTAACAACAAGTTGCATAATTAGTACAGCAGTACTTTGTTATTATTTCTTTTGCCCAGTCAGGGAAAGAAAAGATTAACCTCTGAGGAGTCCTCAATACTTCGTTAGACCCAAAGGAAAATATTCTGGGTTTAGAGTTATTTAACTTTTCTGTTTAGATTTACATCAGTTTCAAACAAAGTCAATTTTAAACCACTAATTCTATATGATAACGAGAGCCAAAGTATTTTATTTCAGCAGTACTGAACTGAGTACTCTGGCTTTTGTGATTTTTTAACTCTTATTTTCAAATATTTGCCAGTTTCCAAAAAAATTCATATGCAACTTAACTTCTTGAAATGTCACTTTTTAAAATGAAATGGAAATTTTAGTTTGGGGGATTTACATCTAATTGTAATGCACAAGTCATCCGCTCTGATAGAACAATGAAGACACAAACACAGCAGCATCCAGAGCAACTACTGATTTTTCCTGTATCTTTCGCAAAGATGCTCCTTTCAGAAGGGAATTGGGCAGCCTGGAAAAAGGGGCACTGAAGAGTTGGGAGACAGGGAAATACCACAGAGCAGCTGGTAAAGTCCAGCACAGGATTTCTAGTCTATTTCCTTTCCGATTTAAAGTGTTGTCCAAATTATTTTGAATTTAAATGAAAATTAAAATAAATACAACTTCTTCACCCAAAACCCCCTGAAATATTACTGTAATCCAAGCAACAGGTGTACAAGAGCATTAAAATCAGGCGACAGTAATTTTCTTGCTAAGCTTTAAGTGTGGCATCAGTGATACTTACACAGATCTGCTTTGCGGAGATTTCTCATGCTTATTATTTTCACAGAAAGCCAGCACAACTGAGGCACTTCTGGCTGCAGAACAATGAAAGAAATACCTTAGTTATTAGCAATTAACTCAGACATAAATAACATGGCTTATCCTATAACACCACAAAGGGCATTCTGCCATTAATACAGTGAATATGCTTTCATTTTAACTCTTTGAGACATTTTCTTAGAATAAATACTTTCTTGTGATTTGGCATTGTGTAAAGATGACCTGTCATTCATAGCTAGGGTCTACATTAATGAAAATGAAACCTCATGAACACAGCAAGCAGAATGGATATATGTATATAAACCAGGGTTTTTAAAAGAACCAGAAGTGAAGAAAGCAGGAATCACCAAAACTCTAAACAATGTAAGAAAGTGGAAAGCTGAGAACACAAAGTAAAATTGGCAGAGTTTTAGATTATGCAATTAAACACAGATAAGCAAGAAAAGCTATAATGGTAGGTGAATGCTCATACACAAAAAAAAAAAAGGCACAAAGGCACAAACAGGTGATTCAGAATGTCTTGGCTTAATCAGGACAAACCTAGGCCGACCTGACTGATCTACCAAGGAGAAGCACTGAGGCATAGCAATATTGACATCCCATAGTGTAGGGTTCTACAGGGGAATAGCTTGAAGGCTCCACAACTCTTTCCATTTTTGCTGTTTTCGCTCCACTCCCCATCACAGCTACACACAACCCTACACTGGGTTACAGGAAAAACAAGACAGTGTTGAAGAACGTCAAAAGTAAAATACTACATGCAGAAGCAGTATCTCCATTAATTAAATTGAAAGAAGCAATTAAATCTCCAAAGAATCATGATTTCTGAGAAACTGCCTGCTTGGGACCTGCTTGTGTACCTCTCATTTTGATGCACCCCTGTCCCGACAGGCAGAAGCAGACTGAACATCTAGAAAGCAATAAGTCCCTGAGCCAAATGTTATTTACAGCCTACTGAAGAGATTCTCAACTCAACACTTTCCTCTCAGAAAGTGTCCTTTGAACAAAACCAGAAGGTCTGAAAGAAGCCCATCAACCTCAGCACAGTTTTTGGCAGCAGCGTTTCTGGAGATGGAGAACGAAAGAAGAACATGATCCAAATTGCTGCAAGCTCAACATTTCATCCCAAATACAGAGGATTAATTTTTCATCCTCAGCTTTAGTACTGTCTATACCCATGAGTTTGGAGAAAACTTATTCATGAGATGGCTTAAGTACTAAGCAACTATACAGACACAAACCCAATTATTATTCTGTAGTGCTAGCAGTTAGTGAATTCACTGATTGAGAAAACTCACAGATTGAGAAAACCCAGGGAAGAAAAAACATATCATACTATTTTCATTTCCAAGTTGTTAAATATCTTTTCAACCATTTCAACCAATATCTTTTCAGCCATTACTCATAAAATGGAATAATTTGTAACATATCTTGTATGTACCATATTCAGTACTTTCCGAAACCAGTTCATCTTCGTAAAAATCAGTGTTCAGAAGTGGCAGACATTGGAGTAAGCCATTTTGTTTGCTGATCTGCTCCCATAAAGTAAAGGAAAAGCAATTTACGGACTAAGCCTTGGGTGTTATGAGGTATGACTACCATCGTATAATCATACCACAGTAAACCAAAACTAAAATCCAGCTCTCCCAGTTCCATGCCTAGCATTTAAACCACAAGTTCATCATCTTCCCAACCCCTAAGTCACAGTGAATGCTTGGCACTCTAGAGAGCACACTCACAGAAGAAGCAAATATTCCCTTAACTAACTGTTAATAAATGTCACCTCTCACAGTAACAGTTAAGCTTGGGGAGAGACTGGAAAGGCTGACGAAGACTGCAGGTAACACGGCCATCCTTTATGCCCTGCAGCTCTCTCCTTGCCATCCAGAAGCTGCCTTCTACACAGTACCTCATCTTCAGCGCTGCATGGTCTTTCACGATTCCTCCTCCTGATTCCAATCTTCCTGTGCGGGTTTGCTCGGATGAACTGATCCTGGGGACAAAGAGCCAAGAGAGGGGCCAGTGATGAAACCCAGCAGTCAGTAATTTTCAGTTTCTACTCGGATTCGCCACGGCAGTATCAGGAGACCCTAGCATTTCTCCCATTTCTCCTCTTCATGATGGGATATATCCATCTCACCAAGACCATCTACCTGCTGCTTTTACTAAGAAATCTGCCTACTGTAGACGCATTTGGCATTTCAGGAACAATTTTCCCCAAGCATTTCCTTTTGACGAATCTCAACTCAAGCCAAATAGGTTCTTCTGCCCCACCACCGATTTTCTCTTACCAAAGGCGAATAGGCCGAGGATCCCATCAGTGTCTTTGTTTCATAAAAAGCGCCACGGTAACACTCCGGTCCGTGCGACTGCCGGCTGGTAGGTGCTCCTGGACCACGGTATTTTCCAACCAGCTGTGGCCGGGAAGAAGAGTTGTACAGATTGACTCATGGCTCCACCTCCCACTGATTTCAAAAGCACAAATGATGCACTTGTCCTGTGTCACATGAAGACTTGCCTTTTCTTTTTTTTTTTGTTTAACACCACAGTGATTTAGGGGAAAAAAAGGAGATGGGTCAAACATTTTATCATAGGCTAATCCCAGAATCAAGTCTTAATCCACCACTATGAGATCTTAATAACTACACACAGAGGTCATGCCTTAGGATTTTAGCTTTTATATTTTTCATACCCTATAATGCTTTAGTGTGTAACTCTAAGACTCCATACAGTCTGTCAGCTACCGTTCTCCCATTCTGGTCAGACAAAACAAATCCTCTCCAGGCCTGGATTCAAGGACACCTTACTGTCTCAGGCCCTGAAATATGTGAACAAACCCTCTAAAGGGGGGAACAAACTTGGGGTAATGAGTTCATTACCTGAAATTGTAACTGGAGGATTACCCCCAGTATGCAAATGGACCGAACTTACAAAAGCGTGAAAAACCCGTGACCCGGTCGTCCATTTTGGGTGTAGCCTCTTTGAAGGGTTTTGACTGCCCAAAGTGTACCTTGAAGAGCCTTCAATAAATACCTGCTTTTACCCTCTTAATTTTGTCTAGCCTCTGTTTTCAGGTAGCCCCATTAAGGCATCAGAGGGATGTCCTGAAATTGTGGTGGTTCCAGCCCCCACCAGCTTCTCCAGTCAGATGCACAACTGCAAGGATTTTCACCAAGTTCACTACAAATTACAGTCATGAATTGGTGGCTGGATCTCACGGGCACTGGCAAGTAGTTAAAGAAATCACCTTGTAGCTTTTCTTCTCTCTTATTTCTATTGCATAGAGGATGTTAAGGGGTCAGCAGAGCCAGCAGGAGCTTTTGCTATTGAAACTTTTTTTAGCTAAAGTGCTACTTTCAATTAAATGATGTTAGAATCTCATAAGCTTTAACAAAAATAACTACATACAATTTTTTCCAAAGTCTTTAAACATCCCTGTTAAAATTTTCAAGTCTGATTTCTTTTTAATTTTAGAATAATTTCATGTTGTTTTACTGTAACAGCACTCAACACAAAAACAAAACGACCTAGTACCATTACTAAAATACAAAAATAGCACAGAGGCCAGCTATTGCATTAAACATTATTAAAATCACTAAAAGTAGGTGTTATTCAATAGTGATAAACTGCAGTTGAAATAAGTTTTTTTAAAAAACCCTTTATTTTTTAGAATTCTCAGATTTCAAAGTCAGACTGAAAACCCTTTTTTTTAAAGCAACAGGACTTCTTAGTAAAACACAAAAATCTGAGTTTTCAACCATTTCTAATGAAAGTATTTGAGTATTCAAACTGTCCTGTAAAGATGAACTACCTTAGATGAGAATTACCTTAGATAAAGTTTCAACTTATTATTAGAATTAGCGTTGCCTTTCATAGACTCAGTCATTGAACGCATGACTGTTTCTGCTTTAGGTTGTACTGCCACTTATGCCAAAAAAGCTTGATGAATTCCCACCGAAAGTTTTTTTGTTGGGTTGTTTCAGTTTTTTGTGGAACAGTTATTAAAATAGAGAACTATATCACTTTGTTTATATAATAATGTTTTCGCAGTAACCCTCTAATTTGAAACAAAGGATTCAGCTCACAGGGTTACAAGAGGC
This sequence comes from Mohoua ochrocephala, assembly GCA_013398855.1. Taxonomy (NCBI): domain Eukaryota; kingdom Metazoa; phylum Chordata; class Aves; order Passeriformes; family Acanthizidae; genus Mohoua; species Mohoua ochrocephala. Next base: position 3,317 of record VZTA01022523.1, on the reverse strand, counting down.
TGAACACAATAGCCATTACGTCACTTAACTTAGGCTCTGAAGTCATTTTGTGCCTCAGTTTGATGACAGTGGATCCTCCTCAACTCTTGAGGGACAAAAGGTAGCCATCCATTTAGATAACATGCCACGTTCCCCACTTGCACCCTTTCCACAACGTCCATATTTGGGCCTTTTGTGGATTTCATAAATCAAATTCGGCAATATTAACTGCAGAAGCTGCTGTGTCACTACACTGCCCCTGCTTACTCTGCAGATAATGAGAAAAAAGAATCCAACTGAACAACTCTCCCACCCAAAAGCAGACGTAGCCCAGCAATAACAGTAAACGCCTTGATAACTCAATGCTGTGCATCACAAACCGTGGTGCAGGTGAGTCACAGTCGGGAAGCCACAGGCCAGAAGACAAGGTGGTATTTCACCAATACCCTCATAACAACAGCAGCCCACAGCAGTGCTGGCTGAGTGGTGATAGGAGGTTTGGAGTCACACAGGTGCTTGGACTAAGCCACGTAACTTGCAGCAGGGTGCCTGGGGTGGTAGAGGAGCAGAGAGCTTGCAGCAGAACCAGCAGAGGCTCTGCAGCCTCTTGAGAGGCAGCTGTGAGAGCTGGAGATGCCCATTTGCCACCAAGATCCCAGACCAATTTTGACACAGGCTCAGAATCACCTTCCTCTCACAGAAAATAGAAACTGATAATCATTGCTCCAAATTCTCACAGGGTTGCTACAGCTATTTGACATCAAATATTTAATATCTAATATAAAGCAAAGGAGGAAAAGCCTTCAGAGTCCGGCTCACAAGCCTCACAAGGCTGGTAACTTCTGAGAGAAAGGTGCTGTGATAAAGAGACAGAGACCTGTTATTCTGAGCTCTGATACACCAATGCAGTCACAGGGTCCAGCCTCATTTCTAAAAACACTAGTGATTTCGTTCTTCACAACCTGCTAAAGAAAAGCTGTTGGGCACCATCTCTAAATATCAGACTTCATTTACATGACCCAAACAAGCCATCCCAAAACTTAATAATAACCCTAGATTCTGACAAAATCTGAAGTGATAGCAATTGAAATCCATAAGAAATTAAACCTTCATGCACTTTTCAGTATAAAGCACTTGGGTAAAATGAAGAACAAGAGGCAGTAAGCTGCATTAAGCTGTTTGATAATACAGAAAATTCCACAGGAAACACCTTTCTTGTGAGATGATAACAAATAAACTGTTTGACTTAATATTGTCTGCTGCACAGAAGTAGCACAATTGTATTCATACCCTGTTAAAGTTTTGTTCTAATACATGATTAAGTATGACCATAAATATATAATCACATTCACATTGCAAATTTAGGCCTTATTTACAAAGCAATTGCATTAATTTTCTCAGGTTATTCCAGAAGTATGTCAACACAACCTGAGGTCAGTTGACACGAGTGACAACAGCAGCAAATGAACAAGTTGCTTTGTGTTACTGCTGAGGAGACAACTCCCAAGGACTGAATTACTCAAGAGCACCTTCCTCTCAAACAATGCTACTGGGGTAACCCCAATCACCACTGAAGGAATGTCAAGTCCCAGCACCCAGAATCCACTTTCATCTTCAGCTCAGACCAGAAGATATCACCTCTTTATCACTGACTCATAGTAGACAAGGTGGTCCCACATTAGAGGCTCTAAATTTGGATCTACACCAAGTCAAGCATGTGATTGTGTGCATGGGTTAACAGCCTACAGGCAACGCAATTTATCATGCTCCTAAAGCAAAAGAAGAAAAAACCTCAAGACATCTCCAGTGCTTTTTCATTATAGGCACTCGCTGTTACTGCTCTTTTTTAATTACAGATGTGGGTTTTTCCTACAAAGATATGGGAAGACAGAGATAATAATTGAGTATGAATTTGTAATTGCAGCTGAGTCACTATCCCTAGTTCATGAAAAGAAACAGGCTGAAAGGTTCTCTGATAGCACCTAAGGGGTGAACTGCTCTTTGGAAGGCTCCAGCTCTCTCCAGTGATTATGATTGTCATCCTACACCACTCTGACAGATATTTACAGTTAGAAGCATTATTCCTTCATCCATTTTTTTTTTGGAAAGCACTTGTACACAGTGCAGCAAAAGAAGGCACCTAGTATGTCCGTGGAATGTTGAAAAATGCCCATTAACAATGTTCTAACTATTCACACAGTTTGGACTCTTATGCATGATTGGCAGTGTGCCCTGGTGGCCAAAAGCCAAAGGCTTCCTGGCCTGTATCAGAAATAGTGCGGCCAGCAGGACCAGGGCAGTGATTGTCTCCTTGTCCTTGGTTCTGGTGAGGCCAAACCTTGAGTTTTGGGCCCCTCACTACAAAAAGGACATTGAGGTGCTGGAGCAGGCCCAGAGAAAGGCAACAGAGGTAGTGAAGGGTCTGGAGCACAAGTCAGATGAAGAGCAGCTGAGGGAGCTGGAGTTGTTTAGCCTGAGGAACAGGAGGCTCAGGGGGGACCTTATTCTCTCTACAACTGCCTAAGAGGAGGTTGTAGCAAGGTGGGGGTCGGACTCTTCTCCCAAGTAACACACAACAGAACAAGAGGAAATGGCCACAAGTTGTTCCAGGGCAGGTTTAGATTGGATATTAGGAAAAATTTTCCCTGAAAGGGTTGTCAAGCACTGGAACAGGCTGCCAGGGAAGTGGCTGAGTCACCATCCCTGGAGGTATTTAAGACATGTAGCCATGGTGCTTAGGGACATGGTTTAGTGGTGGACTTGCACACATTATGCTAACAGTTGGACTATATGATCTTAAAGGTCTTTTCCAGCCTAAATTATTCTACATGGTCTTTAGACAGCTGACCTTGCAAGCAAGACTTTGAATCTCATAGCAGTACTCAAGTAGGCCTGATACTTCAACTGCACTATGGTTGGTTGTGGTCTCAAGCAGAGGGAATTAGGATTTGGAACATTTAGACCTTCTGCTTTAGGTCAGAATGAAGAAAATACATCACTCAGAAAGATTCAAGTCTTACAGAACTAATTTCAGTTATTGGCATATTTCTTCCATTCAAAAGCCATGCAAAAAGCCTGGAGTACCTGGTCTGTGAGCCATAAAAGTGGCACTTAAGAAAAAATTCAGATATTCAGATAAACTCCAGTAGTTCTGCAATTCCACCTTGCAAAAAAAACAATAGCCATGGAGAATTTCCAAAATACCACAGTTTTCCCCATGATTCCACTAAGCAATAATAACTGTTTAGAATGTTCATAAGTTTCTATGGGATCATAACAGATAGTGACATTTTAACTTTTCTATGTAAAGAATCTTTCCAATTACAGAAGTGAGTTTC
>VZTA01022522.1:7782-35803 GCA_013398855.1 Mohoua ochrocephala | reverse complement strand
GTAGGGTGGAAGCCGCCCGCATCCTGCTCCCGGCTCCGGCGAGGCGGACGACCGGGGGAAGCATGAGAGCAAAGCAATATAAACGCGCATTTTCGGTTTTGTGTGTGGAGAGGATGGGGTTAAAATCGCGAAATAGTGTTTAAATAGAAACACTAATTTTCCTATTTCCTACAACTAATTAGTTATAATAAATAACTAATATGAAAGAATCTCTCTAATAGCAGAGAAAATGATTAGCAGAGGTTAGGATGCTGTGAAGCAGGAGTAGGGTTTTGTTCTGGTTTTGGATGGGGTATCCTTGCGAGCATTCCTCTGTCTGCCAGTGAATTTCTGCATGCTGTTTCAGTCTGGAGTAAACTGGGATAGCTGTAGATGTTGACTGGAATCAGTCTTCTGCCATGACAGAGCAACTGCCTTGTCAGATGATGATATATAAAGTCTGATGCCCGTCATATGGTGACACTTCACGTTGGGATGGTGCCAACGCAGTGTGCCATAAGATAAATGCAGGTGTTGCCAACGTAGCCACACTTCTTCAGCTGGATTTCTCTGTAACAGAGCTTTTACCCCTCCAAAATGTTGCGGCTGATTACTCGAAAGCTGACTACAAATTCACTGGTAAGGTTGATGACTTTATTATTTTGAGAGTCAGGAATTTTTAAAGTCTTCTCTTAATTAAGCTAGTTTGCCTTAAAAAGGTACATTTTTTTTCTTCAGAAGTCTTCTGTAACTTCCACAAATAAGGCTGCCCAAAATTAACCAAATCTGAGAGCATATAGGTTTAGATTTGCCCACGGTATGCTAAAGAATGGGCATAGGTATGCTCTGGGATGGCAACACCTGTATAAATAGACAAAATTAAAGATGCAGATTAAATTAGAAAAAATTAATTATGAAGCTGTGTATTCTAGTTTGCTGTGAAGACTTGACAGGCAATGTTAAATTGAAAGTATTTTATTGTGTCTGATAGTGACCTGCTAGGCAATTATAAGGCTAGCAGGTCTTTGGGTCAGCTTCCACCAGGACCTTCCAGGAGGTAGACGAGGCTAACTGGAGACGTGAATTGTAATCCAAAGAAAATCTTTCCAGCTGAGGATTGTCTGAGGAAGTCATCCACCACATCTGTTCAAAGAATCACTGCAGTAGCATCCAGCGCAATATGTCTTGAGGCATAATCAGCTTTTCAAAATTCCCTGGATGGTGTGAGGATGTGGTCAGGTCTGAAGCAGAAATTTTTATTAATAGTAAGCTTGCATTGGAACGAGGACAACCAAATGGTAGCAATGGTAAGGAGGATGAGAGTGCTAAATGAATGTCAGGTGAGTCATCAGAACAGAGGCTTAACTAGCAACCCTCATGATTTGGTGCACAGGAAAGCTCAGTGTAAAAGGGAGTGAGCGCTGAGCCCTTCGAGCTTTATGTATCTGGCATCGGTTTCTTTTTGTGAAGGTAAAGATGATTGTCTCATCTACCATATACCTTCTACAATGCTGCTAAGTATGTCTATATAGCTGCAGTGCAAAATCTATTTTCTCATTGAGAAGAGTGTTACTTGCTGAACTACCTGCACGCTGCAGATCAGTAGCTGCTAGGGATGTACTTCTTATACTTCTTGCTTAAGGCCTTTATTTCGCAAGCAGATATGAGAGGAAACGCTCTAAGCAGGTGAATATAATGTATGGAAAGGGTAGCTTTTTTGTCTCTGTGGGAAAGCAAATAAATGTACTTAATGTCAAGGAAGGCTGAATCCAGTGTGGATACTTAAAAATCAAAGGAGAAAAGCCATAGCTTGAGATAGGATGTAAAAGTGCACCAATATACTGTAGTTGCTGTGTATTGCTGCCAAAACTGCTGATTTTTCTCTCCTATTGATGCTCTCATTTCCTAGTAAACCTCGCACTTTTAGGAAATTCCTGTGACCAGCTGGGTTAACCCCGTTCTTGGGAATGCTTGTGGACTTTATTTAGCAAGGATAGCAATATGTGACCACTACAGAAGCATGAATTTGCCTGTATAAAGCAATAAATTCCACATCTAGAGAAAGCCAGCTTGATCTGGAAACGGTGCCGGTGCAAATTCTGCTTGCTGGCTAGATTCTGTCAAAAGAAATGATGAAGCAGCATCAGGTAACTTGTAATCTGCGGGGATTTTGGAGAAAAAAATTAGATCTTGCATGTAGACTACTGGATTGTTAGTAGAATCAAGATGCTAGTGCAGGGATGGGGGATTGCTAAGAGGTCTTAATGAGTTTCTGCTGTGAAACACAGACAGGCATAAGCCACGACTCGCTACCTCAGCATGGACTCCACAGCAGTACTATTTGGGGTTGTGTTAAAGAGATCAAATAGAATAAGGTGTCTAAGGATTGTAACTGAGAAGAAAAACTGGCATTAGAAACCTGATTCTGAGGCTGTGCCGGGGTTCAAGGGTCTCGGGGTTATAAAGATGCTGGATGAAGCACAGTGTCAAGCCTAGTCAATAAACAAGAGGTACCAGTTTCAGCAGGATTACTTCGTTTATACAAGGTGGGCAGTTGAGTGCTGAACAAATCTTCTCTTCCCATCCAGGTCTTCTCAGCCCTGGCTGATGGACACATAGACCATCCTAGTCTCCCTTCATCTGAAAGATTGTGCCTTGCGTGTGCTCTGGAGTGCCTGAGGATGAAGTGTCTCAGCTGAAATACCCTGCAGATTTTTATCCCTAATTATCTGTATGATTTTTAAAATAGTTTAAAAAGTTTTTCATGCAGCTTCATAGCTGGTGCATGTCCCCTTAAATCTAAAAGCTCAGACATTACAGGGCCAGTTAAGGACAGATTATTGGCCTTGGAGGTGAATTTCCTGCTGTTCTGTCAGTTCATGTTGCATCCTTAAGCAGTAAGATGAGGATTATCTCTTGACCAGAAAAAGTAGGTCTAAGAGACAGGATAATGGACCTTCACCTTGACAGTCAGGAGGCTTCATGACGATGTCAGCTAGGAGGTTGTGCCTCCAGCAAAGTCTATTCAAATCCTAATGCTGCCGTGCCACACGAATTTAATGTACCTGCCCCGTGACTAACATGCCTATGGATGAAACTTTCCTCTTAGGAGGGGAATAAAGAAGCTGGGAGCACTAAGGATGTAGTTTTAACATTGCAACCTGTTTTTCTACCTTACAGATCTCTTCTGTGCCCGGTCAGAACACGGTCACTTGTGCTTTGAGGCAAGGCACAAAGGTCACTGTATGAGTAAGGACTAGTTTTCTAGTAGCTTGAGTCACAGATCTGTCTGCAAACAACAGCTACCCTGGCTGATGGAAGGTAAACTCTAGATCTGACGCTTCTCCCTGTATGCTGCTGAGGGATGGGGGCATCCCTATAATACGCTATTAAGATCATCATAGAGATGGGAAGTTAGACACAACCTGGTGAAGATTTCTTTATAGTCTGGATTTAGGAACAATAATGTAAACTTCCTCTAATATGTGTAGCTATAATTACTGATAGGAAAACACTGTAGAACAGTCCTCTATGAAACTTTACTAGCTGTCCAGCAGGACATCCACTGTGGGAGCTGTAGTGGAACTCTGAAAATCCCAGGTAATCCTTTCTAACCTCTGGTATAGAGCTTTCTGTACCACCTTTTTAAATTTGAGTCTTGTGTAGTTATTCATTGCCTTTTCTGCTGCGTGTACGAGGAGATCTGGGGGCCTTGGTAATAACTAATCTTGAAGGCAAGAGGAACGCTTATATTAAGCAGTATGCCTCATAATACCTAACAAGACTGGAGCTGCTGTAGGAGAGCCTACAGCAAGTAGGCTCTGCAAGCAGAATTTTCATCAGTCTTCTCACAATACATAATGAGCATAATTTGCATCTCTCACAAGAGGCAGTATGGAGTGACTCCTGTGACAGTAACTGCTACAACAATTTGTGTATTGAGAGGCACAGTATCTGGGGGGTAGGTGGAGTGTTCTTCAATTACTGCTGAAATGAATGTTTAATGATAGGCTTTTGGCTGCTCACGGGATAACCAGGCTGGGTAAGCAAACTGCAGTACTCAACAACGTGGCCAGGATTGCGTGGGTTTAGGCTGTGTGAATGCAAGAATAATACAGGAAAACCCTACTTTTCATACAGATAAATTTGTGAACAGGTAGAAAACACGGTTCGGTGTAAACTGTGCAGAACGTACGCAATCTCTCGGTACAGCTTGCATATACCCAAACTGCAAAGAAGGATAACTGTTCCAGCAGCAGACAGTTAACTGTATGCAGCTGAAATAACCTATGATAACAGCTTCAATATGTGTCAAGTTCCTGCTCTGAGAAGGAGGGGTGAAAAGCATGGTTACTGGCAAGAGTTCTTCACTATACTAACAAGCAGGAAGATCAGAAACAGGCCCTCTAGGCAGGAGGGCCTTAGGAGTACAGTTGGAAATTGAGTGTTTGATTTGTTGTTCAGTTCAAACTCAGTTGCATCTGAGTAAACACTAGCTGCCTTGACTAACAACTGCTTTGCTTCCTTGTTGTTTGACATATCCCATGAGTCTCAACAAGGAATATTGACGGAAGGTTGAGCTGTAGGCACTGCAGCCATATTGCTTGGGATTCCCCATCCTGTGGGCAGGTGATGCTTTCTGTAGCAATAACTAGAGCAGAAGGCTGAGCTCTGGCTCAGGTGCCACTAATTTATGAGGCTTCAGAACTGGAAACTGGAGAGGGGTATAGAGAAGTGGTCCCTTAGCAGGTTGCAAAACACGCTGTCTTTCTTGAAGGCTGATAGGAAGAAAATTCTTGTGGATAATATGAATAGATAATCTAATAAGTCTATTACCAAAGTAACAGCTCTCTAACAAGAAAGGTATCCCAGTATGCCCTTTCAGTTTCTTTCTGAAGGAAGAATCTGGAGTTCAGATGTTGGTATTGCTGGTACTAAAAGTGAAGGGATTTCTTAATTCAAGAAATTCACAAATAGGTTAGCAGAGCTGATGAACAGAGACTGGAAAGGCTGCTGTCAAGACTTATTGCAACATGCTGTCTTATTCCTGGAACAACTCATCATTTGAGGTGGACTAGCTAGATATCTGGACACTACTTTGGATACTGAAGTTCCTGGCTGAAAATTAACTCTATCAAATAGACTATGACAGTTCTAGTTTCCTTCATCTTGTGATCCAGTTTTCAGGGAACCAGACAGCACTAGCTCATTAAATGCTTCGCACTCATTAATTCATAGTGTTCCAAGTTATTCATCGGGTACAGCTTATTTAAATTGGTCACTCCTTCTCTTGAGCCTCCTGTTTCAATCCTTCTGCAAAAGATGTGTTTATTTCCATGACAAGTGGAAGAAAAATCCAAAATTGAGCTACTGTGGTAGCTGGGCTGACAAGTAACTAATTATCTTATCAGAAATCGTGTGCTTAAAAGCATAGTAGAATGACAAAAACTCCAATTGCACCGCTTGAACTGTGTGACCTGTTCAGTCCCAGCTGCTAACTTAGTGATATTCTCTTGGCTGTGATTCAAGTGTGTAGAAAACGCTTTCGGGAACTAAGTTTGAATTTCTGTGTTCCTGCTAAAAACCAAGGGGTTCAGAGGAGACTGATGTGATGAGAACAGACCGTTCTGTTCAGCTGATGAAATAGCAGTTGGCAAGTTGGCTGGACGGTGAGATGTCTGTGTGGTTTCAGAGGCATGATCCTGCACCAGCAGCGGTGTGTGCCAACATCTGTAGCTGACACGGCTCATTAGTGTACTGAGACTTTTATCTACTTTGTAGTTGTTACCAGGGAAGGGAGCAGCACGAGGGAGGTATTCCTGATGTGTCTAACTCTGTACTTCTATCCTACTAAGTAGATGAAGGTCACCCTTCCCTGTTTCTCATTACTGGTCATATATGATGAAGACAGCTGGACTGTGTTCCGCATCCTGCAGTATGTAAGTACTGTTGTAGTTTATTCCAAACTGGTATTCGCGTTGACAGAGGAAGTCCTTGGCGTAAGTCTGCCTCTAATGCCTCAGCAAAGTATCAATCCACCTGTTGGGTAAGAAGATAAAACATCAGACAGGGCTTAAAAAGCAAGTTGCACAGAAGTTCCCAAAAGTCAAATCCTATTCTAGAAATCCTTGGTCCAACAGGTAAGCACCTGGTTTAACTGAAGTCATGATATCAAGCAAATAATCTCTTAAACACAACTAATATTTCTACCAATCTACAGCCTAAGCAGGACAGTTAAACAGGGCTTTTGAACTGAGTGATGGTTGCATTGCTAATCTAGACCTTACTGAATTTTGGGAATGACAGACAGCTGCACCTGCCAGGCAGTGTAGTTTCATATCCTTTTCAGTTGTCCCTCTCACAAGACCAAACACGGGACCTTTGGTTAGACTCTGCAGTATAAAAGTATGTATTCAGTCATCTTTCTGACAAGTAATGCTGCTCTTGCATTCCAGACACGGCTAAAACTGGAGGTGAATAGTTCCCAAGCTGTCTATGAACTTTCTTCTACCACTTGCCTTCAAGCAGGTACTTGTTATGTATGAGTGTGAACACATCATGGATAGCCTACCTGTAGGTAAGGCTATTACTTCTCATGGGTATGCTGGTTTGTAACAGAATAGCTTGATTGTTTTAACAGAGAAAACAGACCAATGTCAGTGCTTGCATCAGAACTAGCATCTGGAATGTTCCATCTAAATCATTATAATCTTTTGTGTCATGTTACAGAAGGTTTATTCAACTTGAACTCTTTAGACACTGTCAGATACCAGAGCAATGGGTGTTCTACTAATGAAAGAAAACATTTAAGATTATATTTTATTTGACTCCTCAGCATGAATGATCCTCTTTAAAAAGCAAAAGTCTGATTAGCACTTTTATGTATTTGATTTATTAATGCATGCCTAGGGCTTCTCGAGGCTACTACCATTGAAGCAGGAATTGAGAAGAAAATATGATAATCAGATGGGGAGTTGTTAGGTGTAAACGTCAGTCAGCCCTACAGGGGCTCACACAAATGCAGCATTATGCTCTTGACATGAGCAGACGGCTGCCAGTCAAGGTAATTTACTGATAACAGACTATCTGGCTTTACAGCTTTGACTCTTGCTAGTCATTGTGTAAGTTGCCGTTTAGCCTTTATTCTGTTTTCTTAGCTTGAAAACTAAAGTCTTGAATTCACCAATACAACTTTCTAACCAGAAGAACCTAACTCTTCGAGAACGGCGGGGGGAGGAAACAACCTGCCTCAGACGTACGTTCAGCAGTTGAACTATTGCTGTGCTTCCTGTTACTACTTCATCCTAACAGGCTATAGTTCACTTGGCAGTAAAAGCTTCTCTTGTCCTCTCCCGGCCTTGCAGATTCTAATTCAAGGTTAATATTTACATGCAATAGCTGTTTAAGCTGAATCATGTACTTGTAGGGACAAAGGAGGAGCACAGGCTTTGAAGAGGACAAAGTATTAGGCTGCTGAGCAGATGTTTAGCTTATCTGCCTCTGACTTTTTGGGTGTCCCTAACCTCTTCTCAGCTAATCCCTCATCAACTTTGAGACATTTCTCTTTGTCTGCTAAAGGGGGAAAAAAGCCTGTCTGTTGGTCAGGATTCTGTTCAGTCCTTTAATCCCGTAATGAAGATTCTCAATTCACTTGTGCACAGGACCAAAAACATAATCATTAAGGGTATCTATCATGTTGCCACCCCTTGCTCAAATAAAAGATATCTGTAAAAGCATCTCTAAGGGAAACTAAATGTTGCTCAACAAAATTGTTTGGCATGTTCTTCCAAGTCTTGCTAAGAAACAGGTATTTCAGGGATGACTTGTCATTACTGACAGCCCTCCCTGCAGAGAGTTCAGAGAAGACACCAAGAGCACAGTATGCCAAAAGTAAAAAGAGTGACTTTCCTAAGGCAAATGTGTAGAAATGAGTTACAGTGCTTGAATGGAGAGGAGTCTGACTTGCAACGGTAGGTAGCAAGTCGTACTTCAAGGACTGCGTGTTGAGGGGCCTGACATGGTGTTTGTCTAAGGAGTCATCAGTATGTATCTGCTCTTCACAGGACAGTCCCTAAAGGAAAGGAAGAGGACACTACTAGTGGTCTCTTTACAAGCTCTTTCTGGAGTAATTGAAAAGTGGGTGAGCAAAAGGTGTGTGATAAGTATCTAGTGATACAGGCAGAGTTTGGTGCACTTCTCCGAAGGTGGCAGCATCTCTAAATCTGCAGTCTTCAGCTTTTTGAAACAGTGTATTTAGCACAGTAATGAAGATGGGCGGTACAGCTGCATAGTGAGTAATTAAGGTGTGGTGAGACCAATGCACCCGTCTACACGGACAAGATTCAAACTGCTTTCAACTAAGTGCTGACATAGTTGCTGGGGGAATGATCTTGTTCTTTACTATGCCAGTATATCTGAAGGCACGACTGTCCTTGCACCCTCACATAAAAGCACATGCATCTCTAACCCTGCCATGCCTGCTGGCTGACTCTTTTGAGAGGAACTCAAAATTAAAGTGTAAGAGAGCAATTCTAGTCCTGTTGCCTTACACCTGCACCAAGGAAATTCTAAGAGGCTGAGTACTCTAAAAGGAAGCCTCCAAGCAACAAACAGATTTCAACTTTATTTTAGTTACTTGCATGTAAGGCACACCAGCACTTTCCATTAAGGTAACACAAACTTAAGTATGATGAAGACCTTGCAGAGCTTTAGCTTGAGTGTAAAGCACAGAATGCCTATTTAGTTCTGGTTAAGGCTCTTTTATATTGAGCAGATTAGATTGCTGCTAGCTCAAGCTACATGTTGCCCCCCACCCCAGCGAAACTTTAAGGTGAAGCCTGAGGCAATTTGGTGCTAGACATGTGGCTTAACTCAGGTATCAAGAAGTAGTTACTTAAAACATGAACAGGTCTCAAGGTTGCCTTGGTCCGTCATTGCATTCTTAGTTTCACTAATTCTCTTGCTTCTGAGGTGATTCTCAAAGACACCAAGTTCTCCAAAGGTATGATAAATGACTGTCATGTACTGTGAAATCTCACCAGGGAACATGAGTCTTGCCAGCTCTCACATATCAGAGTGGGTCCTGTAAAGTGGCCAGAAGGCCCTCAATAACCTAGAATTGCATTGCTAACACTAAGAATGAGCTTTTTCATCGTGAGATGGGGTATTTGCAAAGGTTCAGCCAGGCTTGAATGCATCCCTGTCCATCTTCTTCCGCTGTGTGTTTTTTTGTTGTCTGATTCTATAAAAATAAGTGGTCTGACTTCCATACAATGGAGGCAGATGGCAATGATGAGCAGAGATGCCTGGAGTTTAAAGATGGCAGCTGTACATATAGATATTGACCCCTTTGCAGTTGCCAAAGTGAGGTCTTGCTTGTGCGTATCTGCTGTTTCCTAAGTTACTTCTTTTTTATTGCCTCTTAATTTTACTTCAGCATGTGATACAAGTTGTCTAACGCCAGAGATGGGTGTAGCTCTTCTAATTAGAGCAAGAAGGATCACTGACAGGCAGGACTCGGTGCCCTGAGGTTCTTACTACTACTTTCCAGCATGGAACTAGGCAGAATGTCCTAAACCTGTAACTTAGCTTCTTGAGAGCAACTCTCCCTTCACTCTTCTGGGCCTTTCCCTTCTATTTTCTCAACAGTAATCTTCCACATGTGGATGGGTGTTTAACTAATCATCCAACTTTAACTCTTTCCTTCTTCATTATTTCTGAAAGACTTGATAAGTCTAGGGAGGGGCTCCTTAGGCTTATGTCTAAAAGCTATGTCCACCCAAAACTATACTATCAGGCAAAGTAGCATAGCTACTCTAAAAGAAGAATTCAGTTGACTTTATTTTATCTGATTAAAATGTGGATTTCAGTAGGCACAATCTGTTTTAGCACTGTTGCAAGTATCCTGCACAATCCCTGTTGACTTAATAGTTTTCCCCTTCATCTTTTGTCAGAATGGATGCACAAGCCACTCTTTCAGTGATAACATTTCTTAAATAACCACGGCATGCTAAACAAACTCTTTCTCTGACATCTATTTCTACTCAGAACCACTCGAAACTTTCACAGCAACACCTTTGTTCCCTTGCATCAAATGTTCCCTAACTGTGGCCAGATAAGTTGCTTACAGAGGAGAACAGGTATAGCTGACAGTTCTTTCCCATTTGAGCACTCTTTATCTCTGTTGATTTACTTGACCAATGCTAAATGCAATTCACAAACCATCTGGTAAGCAGCTAGATCTAATTTTGCTTAGATTAGCAGCTAGTTCCCTCAAGGCCGCCTTCCTGGTTGAATGGAAATGGAGGCTTTCAGGGTGAAATTCTCTCTTTAAGATCTAGGAATTTGTGTGTTCTTCCTAGGTTAGGAATCAGTTAAGAACTGATATCCATCACTCAGTTAGTGGCAGGCTGGTTGAGTCAGTCTAGCTATTGACTTAGCATTAAATGGAGGGCAGAAGGGAAGGCAGGAGTGAGAGCAAAACCCTGAAAGTAAATTTCAAGTAATGCATAAAGCATCAGCTATTACTAAGGCAAATGAGGAATTGGCTATTGAGAGTAACACACTTCTAATGCGAGGGGTTATGCAATGCTTCAGCACTTGTAGCTACATACACAGTGTGTCTCAAATGCTGGATAAAAGGGGCGGCTTTATCCGTGGCAGCTTGCCTGGATGTAGGGGGAATTAGAGGGGAGCCCAATTATTTAATCACCTAAACAATTTCTTGACTTCATTTGTTATCCTAAAATTCAAGGGGCTAACTGCAGCTCTTGCAATATCCCAGACAGAAGATTGATAGAATGGTTTCTGTAGCACATGTGAATGTCCAGTTCTTTCTAGCTGGGTACCAATCTTCATAAGTCTATAAAGCTGCTCTGAGTACCTCTGCTTGGTAAGAGTGAGTGCTTCAGCTGTGCTGGAACAAAACGTGGTGGCTGTAGACTGTTTTTTAAATTTGTGTCTCAGAAGCAAAAGGGTCACATGGCATAGAGGTGAGTCCTGAGCGTCCATAGTTTCTTGTCAACTTGCAGGCCTTTTGAAAATCTGAAGGTTACTTGATTACTGTTAAGACAAGCGTGTGGGGGGTTTGGCTTGAGGTTCTGTTGCATTTTTACTGGAACAGTCTGTCTGCAGCCTAAGGAAATTATTTGGTTTTATCTGTTGGGTGGTATAACCTCAGACTTTTGGTGGTTAGGGAAACATGAAAAATATCTACTGGCATCTTTTGGGTGTTTTGGTGTCATCTTCATGGGTGTTTGGAACAGATCCTAGCAAATATTTCTTGCATTCTCTTCTATTCTACTTTAGAGATGCAGCTGGCGGTGCTGAAGGAGAGTAGAGCAAAATATCTGAGGTTCTATAAATAGCCTTAAAAGGCAAAAAAAGCTAAAGATTGACAAACATGTCGGTGCACGTACAGCCCATTGATGTAGATCAGTGTGACCTACTGCTTAGGTGTTACTGAGGTGAGGGTTCATCGCCTGCTGGCCATAACTCCATGCTCTCTTGTAGCCTGACTCCGAGTCAGACTCGCCATATGATCACTCCTTACACTTTCAGGCTTTGTCAGGCATCAGTGCTCAGCGGAACGGACATGGACTAACAGCTCCAATGAGGATATTTCTTCTTCAAGGTAAAATATTACGTCCATCTTCTAACAGTTATTTGTATTTTTAAGCCTACAGCAAACTTAAGTGGCCACCGTCCCATCATGTCTACTGAAGCTGAAACTACTGCTGCCAACAGCCCTCCTGAACAACAAACTCCACCAAAGCCGCAATCTTCAAAGAAGGAAAAAAAGAAAGGTAAGAAATGCTTACCACTGGAACACCTCCTTTATTCCGTGTCCCGAATCTTTTGCATTTACCTAAACTAAGATCACCCTCCCACTACTGCTAAAATAACTGAGTTTTCCAGCTGACTAGAAGAGTGGGTAAAAATGCCAGTATAATAAACTTAACCAGAAGGTAGACTTTTAATTTTAAAGGGTTTTTTTCTAGCCTTAAGTTCTAAAGCTCTCAGTTCCACTGGTTAAATAAGTCGTTTGCTGAGCCTGACAAGTTAGCAAGAGCCCAGAGAAGCGAAGGCCTCCTGAGGTGACCAGACCCCAGCCCATCATAGTAGCTGTTCGTCTGAACTTTAACCTGACTCCACCCCACCCTCCAGAGAAGGAGATTTGTGCTGGATACAGATTATAGTCCAGGGAAGCTAGAAAATGAATTCCATGAGAATTATTGTATATCAGATAATAGATTTTTTGAGAGATTAGATCATGTAAATATGATTACCTCATATGAAAATACATACCTAGGTACATACTTGAACTGTGTTGAACATGCAGAGAAGAAAAGCAAGCAGTTCCTAGTGGCAGGAACAGCAGGTGTAACGAATTAGCTAAAATCCCAAACGATTAGAAGGACAAGAGTACCAGGACTTGTTGTAGAAATGATGGTGCTGATAGCAGGTTCTAGTATGGGAACTGGGAGATTATTTTTGCTCAGCAAGAAGAGATCTGCCTACATCAGAACGTGGGGATAACACCTAAAGGCTTTATTGAATACCTCACATGGCCATGGGAAGTACCATTTCTGCATGGTGTTTTTTCTTAGCACCTATATTTGCTTGGTGGTTGCTTATCAATATTTTAGTCTTTTACGTGGTGAACAATCATTCTGAAGCCCCCAGTTTTTAAGCACTGGGCTCCACGCTTTGAACTGAGGCCACATTCTGTGAGTACTGTGACCTTCAAGGAGTGACTGTCTCGCAGTGCACATGGATTATCAGTCAGCTGTACTCAAGGGACAGTTTTGACATGTACTTATATGGTGTCTATTTTTTTAAAGATAACAAATCAGCAACATAGCCATTTCTAACTGAAAAAAAACCCAAACAAAATGAAAAACAAAACAATCAACCAAAAAACAAACAAAACCCAACCCACCCAAACAAAAAAGTAACCCCAAAAAAAAAAAAAAACCACCCACCGAACTTTTTCTCTGTCTCCAGGGCCAGAAAAGACAGATGAGTCCCTCTTGGCTAGATTCAAAGGTGATGGTGTAAAATACAAGGCTAAACTGATCGGCATAGATGATGTTCCCGAGGCAAGAGGAGACAAGATGAGTCAGGATTCAATGATGAAGCTGAAGGTAAGGGCTTGAGCTGTCATGTAAGGAGCACTCTCTGGTTAGCCTTCAAAAAGCAAATCAGATAGTCACTTTGGCAAAACTTCAAATACAGCTTAATGGTAACGTAGTTTATAACAGCACCATCTTAGATGGATGTTACTTCCTAAGCTGCCACCTCTGGCTCAAAGGACATTTCTCAAAAAGTTTGAGAACATTCCTTTGGGTCTGTAGGCATCCAGTGTGAATACTGGCAGTATGAATTTCATCATAAATGAAGAGCTTGGGGTTTGGAAGGGAAGGGGGGATTGCTGTGCAATTTAACACTGACCTCAAAGCACAAGTTGGCATCCTGTGTCAGTAGTGACACCGAGTGATACAGATAAACCAAAAAATAAATTAATCTCTGCAGCAACGAAGACTATTACTTCTGTGGTACAGAACAATCACATACCTTCAATCAGGCCGGAAAAGCAGGTAAAGATGCTGCTTCTGCAGCAGTTTTGTGAACTAAAAACCGTTTTAAAGCTCTAAAACATTTACAAAGCAAACAGTCTCGTTCTGTGGTATCACTTTTCGCCTAAGCAGTCATATGTTGCAAAGAAAAATTAAAGCTCAATCCAACGGAAGTCTCATCAATACTTTTACATTCATTCTCTTTAGGGAATGGCAGCAGCAGCCCGTTCCCAGGGTCAACACAAACAGAAGATCTGGGTAAACATTTCCCTCTCTGGTATCAAGATAATGGACGAGAAAACTGGGGTAAGATATAACTTATTTTCGTAATATGATTATTAAAGCTAATGAGGCACCTAGAAGTTGGACCAATCTGAACTAGATCCCTTCACAGCACCATACCCCACTTCCACATATAAAAATTGGCATGTGAAATGTTTGCAATGTTGAAGACTCCTGGCAAAAATACAGCTACGTCCTATTGTGCTTAGTCAAAGGCTGGTAAATCCGAGGTTTGGACTGAAGCTTTTTAACAGTCTCAATCATTCTAACTACAGAGAATAGCAGCTATTATGTTTCCAGCAATTTAAACCAATAGTTATTTTTTCCCAATTCCAGGTCATAGAGCATGAGCATCCAGTAAACAAAATCTCCTTTATTGCTCGGGATGTGACAGACAATCGTGCCTTTGGCTATATATGTGGAGGAGAAGGCCAGCACCAATTTTTTGCCATAAAAACAGCCCAACAGGTACGGATCAGATACTTTTTTTCACGTGCTGTGGATAAGGCTGTTGTATAAACATTTAACATGTGATAAGGGTGTCGTGTTTTGTTGGTAATCCTACAAAATTCCTATGGGGAATACCGGCATGCATGGACGGACTTTATTGAAAGAAGGACAGAAGGAATTGACTGTGTAAACACTGGCTTCTGACTTGTACAGTTTCTTTGTAGTCCAGAATAAAAGCACTCAAGCAGTCCTGCTTACTATGATTAACAATGCTTAACTTGTCTACGTACCATGAAAGTCATTAGCGAGATGAACAGAGCCATTATCACAGGCTTCCCACTGCGAGAGTACAAATTCTAAGTAAAATAGCCAGAGCTTCACTCAAAATTAACAGGAATATAGAACTACATTAATCTAGTTCATGTGATGATTTGCTTTGTGCAGCAGGGAAATCACTTATTTAATTGCAATGATGATTCTGGGGCCTGTGAATGACAGGTCTGGTCCTTCTAGGACCTCCTAACCCTAACCCGTGGGAGACATTCTGATCCTTCCATGATAGGTTCCTCCCTCCACAGAAATCCTGTGCGCTAGGTTAGCCTCTCTGAGAGGAATCCGTATGTAAGCAATACTGGAAACACGCTGCTTAAAAATACTGCTGAGAATTATGCAGCTTCACAAACAACCTGGAGTTAGGTATTTATTGTTTATCAGCTCATATTTATAATGATTTTATAATAGTTGCTATAATGACTTGATAAGCCCAGACTTCAAATCTAGAAATTTCTTTTACCCATTCCTGCCTGCCCTCCCGCAGAACCTGTTGGCAGCTTTGGACCCACTACAGGTGGGACTGAGGAGCTCCTTGTTGGAGCATGTTAGTACTCCAGTAACAGCCATAGACCCTCTTCTAAGTTTGTTTAATTAGTTTGTCAGCATTCTGGCCAATAATTGTATTGGTTTCAGTGGAATTGTAGATTAAGTATAAAAGCCTTTTGTATGTACTCTGGAGTCCATTCCCTCATTTCACCACGTGGTGCTGCTTGCCAGCCTCCAAGCTCAGCCAGGCTTTAGACAGCTCTTGACTTGCTGGTTGTTTTTGACATAAACCTGTCTAGCTCAGAAGAAAGGACTTCTGCAGCTCTAGTCTGCTGCAGCTGTACTCCTCCTTAAAGTCGGTAATTCTTGAAATGGCTCTTTCTGCAGCTGCATGTCTAAACCCTGTGATTAGGAGAGGATGGTTATCAGGTGTAAAGAGTGAGATCTGTTCAAAAGATTCTCTGCTTGAGCCAATGGTAGTGGCTGAAGAGGGAGACTTGTCCTTTTTTAGACGTTGACACAGCTGCTGTATGCCTGACACAAGCGTTCCAAAGCAGTGTAGCTGAACTTGCCACCATCTCAGCAAAAACGTTCTTGTTAATGGATGTGCAGGGCATGCCATGCCTTTCTAATTCACATTCAACTGTCATCATGTCACAGATCCCATTTAAAGCTGGTCTCTGCTTTACAGATTTGAGGTGCCTTGCTCATTTGCTATTTGTATATTGTTTAAAATCAAAGTAGCATTATTTATAGAAGCTTTCTCCAGGTTCAGTGCTGAACTTGGTAGAAAATAGACAAATGCAAAATGTTTTTCCTCTCAGAAGACCACCAGAAGGCTTGGATAAATTTTGCACTTCTAGGACTTGCCATGCACTTAAGAAGTGTTGCTACCAGCCTTTTAGCAAAAACATAGCGGGTTAGCACAAATTTGTGTACGCCACTTTTCCCATAGAGTTAACAGCAGTTCTACGCTGGTTGTGTTCCATTCCCCTTGGATTCTGCATAAGCAGAATCTTGTATGAAGACTAAACAGGTCTTTAAACTCTTGCTTTTCCTGTTATCTCAGCCTGAGTCTTGCACCATTTGTGAATGTTTGGCTTGTTGCACAGATTGCAGCAGAAGAATAAGTCCAGGTAAAAGTGGCACATGGCCTAGAATCTACATTCTTTTCCAGGCTGAGCCCCTGGTTTCTGATCTTAAGGACCTCTTCCAACTAATATATAATATGAAGAAGAAGGAAGAAGAAGAAAAGAAAAAAGTGAGTAAAAATATGGAAGCTGCATGACTGCATAAAGCTTGTTTCAACTTCAGCTGAGTTTTGGGCTCTTGTAAGACTTGACACTGAGCTAAATCCAGGAACACTGGAAGCTATTGGTTGGCAGTTGTGCCACCTGTCTGATGGCCTAGGTCTGGTAAGCTCCTCCAGAGTGAGAGACTGTTGACATTCTACATGATGTTTAGGTATTAAAAGTCTTCTTTTTTCTTTAGAGTGAAGAAGCAAGTAAGACTGAGGTAGGTTACTACCGCTTAGGCTCTCTTGATTAGGTATGCTGCTGCATCACACCTAACTTTGACTTTCTTTACGCTGCCAGCATTGTGAAGGCAATGTCAGGTGCCCAATTACATTGAAATGGAAATAAAAGGGGTCTATGGAACTAATACTGAGTAGTGATCTCTCTCATGCTTCCCTTTTCCATCACTCGCTTTTTAAAGCCTGCAAGTCCCTTGCTTAAGGCAAATTTTGAAATTGCAATTATTTCTGAAACTGTTACCCATCTATTACAGAATGGTGGCGAAGCACTGCCTGCTGATCCAGCTGACAAAATGAAACTGGTAGGTTAAATTTTAAAACTTTGTTGATGCCATTAAGGAGTTCATAACTGACTGTCTCCATACCGTGCAGGAAATGCAGTGTTTATAGATGTTTTTACAGTAAATCTGCATAGTGCTTGATTCTTTTTCTTGTGAGAGCTCTAACAGATAACAATTCTTTCCTTCAAGGGAGTTGACCAGATGGACTTGTTCGGGGATATGTCAACACCTCCTGATATGAGCAGTCCCACAGTAAGTAGAGTCTAGCTTAGCTGCCTTGGAGTTTTCTTGGTAAGCAAATTTAGTCCTAGTAATAAGTACAGGTTTTACTGAGGCATGTGCCTAGCAGCCATCAGTGTACTAGTGGGGTAGGGCTATAGAAGTATCCACTTAATCACTAGACGTCATTCTAGTACTTAATTCTGCTAATGTCATTCTAGTAGCTCTAGCTCAAAATTTGGCCTAGTTGCACAAAAATGCGCATAAACCTTGTCATAGGTCTGTATGACCCCAAAAATCCTATCATTTTAAATCTGGCACTATAAAAGCTACCATCAGCCGTGGTGCAATTGATGCTGTCAACCCAGCCAGTGACCAAGTCTTACCCTTCTCCTGCATGCTTGGTGGAGAATTAGCATGTTATCTTCCCCTGGCAAATAGTTCTCCAGTGTTACTCTGAAGCTGAGACTGCAACTTGAAGTCATACTGAGACAGTGTGATTTCACAACTTGTCAAAACTAAGGACTAGAACTCAAACAGGGGTCTTTGACTCAAGTGGAAGCCCAGGTGTAATTAGTTCTTACTGACTCTACAGTCGCTAGATTGAAGAACAAGGATCTGATATTTAACTGTGGGATCTGGAAACAGATGTTTTAGCATCGAGTTTCAGAAACCAGGTAGCTGTAACTTTACTACAGACAGCAGCGCTTGCCTGTGTGATTTTGAATATTTTACTGGTATAATGTATTGGATACTAGGATCTCTTCTTTTGCAGCTATTTTCCTTGAGCTTTTTCACTGTGCACCAAAATCTACAAATAACTAACTTTATTTTTCTCTCTGAAAAACTAGGAGGCTAAAGAGATTCTGTTAGTGGATTTTAATTCTGAAATTGAGACCAAACAAACCTTTGCAAAAGAGGATCTCTTCTTGAATGGCATCACAGCCTCTCTTCCACAACCAAAGGCACAGACACCCTTCTTGCCTGAGAGTTCTTTCTCTACCAGTCTCAGCTTCTTTCCCACACCTAATCCAGACCCTTTCAGTGATGATCCTTTCACACAGCCAGCCCAATCTACACCAGCTTCATTTGATTCTCTAAAATCTGATCAGAAGAAAAGTCTGAGTACCTTGACACCAGTGGGTAATGGTGCTTCAAATGGTGAGATTGACAACTTTGATAAACAGTTTGACCAGATTTCTAATAGAACTGGCAAACGAGAAGCACTATCAAGCCCGTGGCCACTTGAGAGTAAGTCACCTGCAGCAAGAATTCCCAGTGTGATACCAGAAAGAGAACAGAATGGCTGTATTGAAATCCCAACAAAGCTGTTTGTGGAAGGTGCTTCCAAAGGAGTATCTCTGCAGAATGGAGTAAAGCTGGAATCTGAAAGCAATATCCAGTTCATGCCACATGAGTCTATAACAATTAGCCCACCACCACAGAGTACCAAGCCAGGAAGAGGAAGGAGATCTGTCAAGGTGAACAGTGTTCAAGTAATTAATGGTGATAAGCATGATTCTACCTGGAGAAGCTGGGTGAAGGGAGCTTTTCTTTCCTATTACTGTATAACTGGCTACCTAGCTTCACAACACATCTACTTCTGCCTGCCCTGCTTACTCTGACCTCTCTGCAGCCATGGTACCTTCTAATATCTATGAATGTTTCATAGTAGCTATGGTCACTAAATGCTATACTCTCTTCTTTAATGCTGCCATACTCCTGTAAAGGTCTGGTAAGTATGCTGCTACGCATGTTAACGCTTGATATAAAGCCAGAATCTGTTATGATAGCAGTAGTATGCCCATCAACCTGTGGTTTCATGACAATAAGATACTAGTACTAGCTTACAGAAACCCATGTGGTGGTTTCTCAATATTTGCCTCCTGAAGGCAATTTCAGTGACTTGCCTGATTAGGCACAGGGTGGCTCTGGATCAGATTTGTCTTGTATGCAAATTATGCAAAACTCTTCTGGCCTTGCCACAACCATAGGGGTTGCTGCAGATTAAGCAGTAGTGTTTAAAGGGGTGGGGTGCAGAGGGAAGCTCACGGTGATAGCACATAATCCAGTCATTTTAAGTCCTGCTCTTCTGCTCTTTACTTGTGACTCCTACATATTTTACCTATTTCAGGCCATGTATCTCCATAGGCATGAAAAAAAGGGTGATGTTTGAAACTCTTATACTCTAAATGATACATCAAAACTCTCTCCTCTGCTTTAGATGAAAAAAAAATTTTCTAGCTCTGGACTAGGGAGCGCTGATCATGCTAGCATGTGTTCTGCCATGGCATCTCACAAATTTCTTTTTCTTTCTAGGCTGCATCGAATGACTTATTCAGCTCGGACTTCTTCGTGCCATCTAGGGAGAGCCTTAGCTTGAGCTCAGGGGCACATGCAGGAGCTCTGCCAACTAGTCCACTGGACCTCTTCAAAACAAGTTCTACCACAGCATCTCCATTGGCTGGTCTAGGTTAGTTTACAAAAGTCAAGGTCTTGTTCCACTTCAGGATACCTGCTAACACCGAAACACGGATCCCAGCTTTCTTTTACTTCCTGTGTAGTCCTATACCCTTTAATCCATGTGCTGTTTGCCCTCAACTATTAAGGTCTGCGACTAGAGGGCTAAACTCTGCATCCTGAACTGGATCAGGGTTTTTTGCTTTAACTTTGATGGCAGATTGCCGCTTCAGGTACACAAGGCTCAAGTGAGCCAAGCTCAACTTGTGAGGTCAGGGTGACATTGCTGCACAGTGTCTTAATAATCATTTAAACAGAAGCAACTATATGGCAAATCCGCCTGCCACTTCTGTGCTAGAACTAAGTATGTTCCTCCTTCCGTGACAACAATCTCAATTTTGTCCTTGCAGCACTTTGAAATGCAGCAAAGTACAAACCTTAAACCCGTTCTCCCGCCCCCTTTTCCCCCAAATGGTTAGATTTGTAAGTGCAAACCAAGAGATTTTTGCAAACGGTACATGAAAATCTTTTGCTGGTACCCTTTGTGGAATTGATACGCTCCTGCTTGTGGTCTTCAGATAACTGAAGTGCTGTGTAACAACAATCTCCCCGCAGGTGGCTTGCCTGTAACTTCATCACCATGGACCCCACAGACGGTTTCCTTCACTCAGGCTACATCAGTCTTTCATGGGTCTATGATGCCTGCTCAGTCTCCAGGATTTACTCAACCACTTGCCTTTGGTACTCAAGCAGTGTCAGGCTGGAACCAATCTGCATCTTTTGGGGGTGCCACACCCACTCAGTCTTCTAGCCTCTGGTCCCAGCCAGCACAAGTTCCACCTACTTCTTGGGCACAGCCAACCACTGCTGTAAATCCCTTCCAGAGCAGTGTGTTCACATCTCCAGCGCTACCTGTTCAGACAGCCTCTGCACTGCCCTCCGTGTTAACAACAGCCAGCCCGCCTCAGCCACCACCCAGAACTACACCGCAGAAGGAGCTGTCCAAGAAAGAGAGTGATGCGTTCATTGCTCTGGATCCACTTGGGGATAAAGAAATGAAGGACGTCAAGGAAATGTTCAAAGACTTCCAGCTGACAAAGCCACCCGCAGTACCAGCAAGGAGAGGAGAACAGCAAAGCCTTTCAGGTGCTTCTGGAGTTTTCAGCCTTTGCTTTAGTAGTAAAGTAGGCATTTCTAAAGATGGTACAGATCGTGATGAAATGGAGGCTAGCAAGCTGTCTGCCAAAATGACTGGTAACATTTTTGATGGTTACTGAAATAGAGGGTTGAAGGGCTGTCTCAAGTAATAAATGGAAGACTTGATCAGCGGCAGTGGCGAAACACTGACACCTAGTGCCTAAATTACTTGACTAGAACGAGGTGAACTTAGGTCTGTACAACGTTAGAGTTTCCATCCAGCTTAAGCTTAGTGAGGGGCAAGCGGGAGTTAAAATTGTGGCTCAAAGTCACTCCAAGCACCCACCTTCCGTGTAAGATTTTTGTGTTTCTCATTAGATGAGCTGTAGTGTTGCTATACAGGCAGGCCTGAGTTCTTGTGAAACCTGTTGAGTGATTATAGCAGTATGTCTCTCTTTTTTAGAACTACCAAAGCCTGTTCCTCGACAAAGTGCGCTGCCAGCTGAAGGCCTGTTTGAAAGTCAAGATAAAACAGACCCTTTCAGTCCTTCAACTGTAAGTAGTAAAATAAGCCACAAACAAACAAACCAAAAATAAGCAAAAAACCCCAAAACCCAAACCACAAACACAAAAAGAAGAATCCACCAAATCCTCCAAATGACATCACCATCACAAAAAATCCATCAAAAACCTTTCTTTCTCCTTAATAACTGTGATGCCTATGTTTGAGCAGTAGCTTAGTTCTGGCTTTAGAGGCCATACAACAAAAACCCTTTGCATCTTTGAGGCTAATGTGTAACCTAGGAGAGAGTGTTTGTTGCAAGAAGGCTAACAAAGCGTTATTCCACTTGGCTGGGCTCCACAGCCAGTTTCCCAAGCTGCAAAGACTAACAGAAATTTCTCTAGTATTGGGACCTTCTACAAAAGAGTATCAAATAATGTCACTGCAGAAATATTCCACTGGGGTTATATATAACCCTCTTTAGAGCAGACTGAGCACTGTGGATTGTGAAGTGCTCTCGGTGGACAAATGGGAGGTTCCATGTTCAGGACCCTGTGGGGGAAAAAGGAGCTTCGCCACATCACTCCATTGGGGAGACAGCACTTGAAGCCCTCGGTGGAAATTCTGGACCAGTTCCAGAGTGCTGACTTAAGACTTCTAGCATTTGACTAAAAGATAACTCCTCATTACTCCACTGGCTCCAAAGGAGTGTTCAGTAGCAAACACGGTTTTCCGAAAAATACCTTGCCTTGAACTAGCAAAACTGCTAACACAGCTTAGAGCCCCCTTCTTTTGTTGAAGCAGTACAGTAAATGCATATTTAGCAGGAGTTCTGAAGTATTCTTTCCAGGTGTTTGGAACAGGAACTAGCTCATAGAGCCACGCAGAGTAAGTCTGTTGGAAACTGGAAATCCACTAACAGCTTATCTCTCTTTCCTTAGAAGGAATCTCAGAAACCACCTTCTGGTCCTTTTGGTGATCATTTTGGCAACCCGTTTGCGTAGATCAGGTAAGTCTTCCACTAATAAACCAACCCACTTCATCCTCTGAAATTTATTGAGGAAATGTTTGGTAAAGAGATAGACAGCTAAAAGCTGCAGTAGCTTAACAATAATGCTCTCTTGAAGTGTGGCAAACAGTGCTTGAAAGAACTTCTGCTAGAGTACTTCTACCAGACTTGTACATAGCTGCATTCTGCCTAAGCCCAGCCAGCTTCACTTTCTTAGAAATAAAGCCTTTATTTTTCCACAGACTTAAATCTCAAGCCGCCCACAATAGATCTAGATTTCCTTTCCTTGAGGAAAAGTAACGATTAAATATGTGCTGCGGAACTCAGAGGGACTGACTTCAATACCTTCAGATGTCTGTGGGAGAGTGTTAGCGTAGAGTGCCCTGTATACAGCATGCAGCTTTCTGAAGTTCAATCACCTCAGCAATTGCAGTTTTGGACTCTGGGTAAATTGGAGCAAAACTAGAATAGGGCTGTTAGACTCTTACCCTGATTTTTAATCAAAAGCTGTTATAAGAGCTTTTGTTTCTAGAAACTAATGTAATTTAAAATTTCATACCATTGACTGGAGAGCATGATCTCTTGATCCAGTAAATCTTCTTCTGTAATCCCTTTAAGTCTTCCCCTGGAATACTGTCTAGCTTCTGACAGAAGACAAGTGTTGGTATTTACGGCTTTAGTTTTGTTCTCAGTGGCTCTGTTTAAGCAATAAAGGCCATAACTTAGAACCATCCTAACGCTAATTCCTTTCCATCATCCTAGGCATAACCAGAAAAGGACAAATGGAATAACTGGACCTCTTCTCAACATGATTTTTCTACGTGTTTCACTTTGCTGTCTGCTATTCTTGCTGTTGTTTCATGATGTCTGCATTTTAAAACATATCCAGGTGGATTGAAGCATGGACCCTCAGAGAACATGCTGTGAAGATGATAATTCAGGGCAAAGCAAATGGGGATATTGACTCACGCTGAAAACCCAAATTCAAATTGGTGGATGTTACATTTACTTTAGTTATTTGCACTCTTCTACAGAGAGGTTGGCAGCACTGAGTAATGTGTCTTGTACCATTTCCCTTTACATAGCACTTACTGTCCCAAAATAGAGGAACTCAATGTACCTAGGGAAGAGGTGTTGCCTTTGCATAAGGGGATTGAATTAGTAGCTAAAACTCGATACCTTAAACAACTAGGTCAGTTGCCTCTTATGACAGCAGCAGCCAGTTGTAAAGTTTAGTGGATGCTACTCAGTTCTAATTGGTGACTGGACAGATGACTTGGTCTCCTAGCCACAAAAATGTAATTATGTGTAGAGGAAAATAATCTAATATTAGCCTATTTAACTAAAAGTAAAAGTATCATTCTGCCATAAATGTGTCATGAAGGGACTGCGGGGTCTGTAACAGCGCTGCTGAAGCCCTGAGTACTAGAGGCCTACACTGTAAGCTGAAAAACTTCTTGCGGAACATTTAGGTAGTTGTGGACACTAACCGTTGTCTTGGTGCTAATATGGCATTTTTCAGGGAGGGAAATCTACTAGGATTACTTTTCTATTAAGGTGGCTTGGCAGACAAATGGAACAAGCGGGTAAGGTTCTTGCTTATATCGCAGTGAATCCCTGATGTGCTCAGTTGGAGTTGTCACATGGTATGGTGGGGTATGTTTCCAGCATGTTAGAAAACAAAAACACCATAATGGCTTCACTCCATGCCTAGGCTCCTTGTGAACAGATGCACCACCTCTGTGCCATTAATGTGAGGTAGTACTCTATCTCTTGAAAAGCATGCCTTTTCTCAAGAGCCTCTTTACTAACAGATTTTTGAACCAGATACAACTGCCTGTAACAGCATTCTTGGCCAGTGGTGATGACTGATGTTTGAGAAGTTTTTCTGTTAATGCTAAGTATAAACTTGAAATGTTATTGTTAAATCAAATGCCTAAGCTGTTGCTAAACTGGAGAGCTAAGAAAGTCAACTTGAATACAGCCTTAGTAGCTAATTCAGCCAGTCATGCAATTAGTCTTGTATACGAACTTCTCTTGCACTTTCTGTAATGCAAAAAAAAAAAAAAAAAAAAAATTTTTAAAAATTAAAATAACGAATTTAAATATTTTTTTAAAAATTAAAATCACGAATTTAAGTATTTGTCTCAAACTGGAAATGTAGAAACTTATTGATGTTACACTGTTATACAAAACTGTAGTATCTGTTACTTAATGGCATTAAAAAGAAGCAACTCTTCATACCAAATGAACATCAGTGTGGCTGTTGATTCTGTCCTCTGTAACTCAATCTTGTGGTCTAGTTGACATTAGGAGTTCAAAGCCTGCTAAGAATCATTCCTCACAGGTTCTGTAGCTGTCTGTTGGCAAAGTGTCTTTCTGTAACTTCTCGCATTGGACCGCTTCGAAAAATGCTGTGCCATATTAAAAAAAAAAAAATCTCCAACTGATGTAGTGAAAATTGTCACTAGAACTCTGTCCCTCAGGCTGCTCAGCCTGAGCTTGTTGCTGCTAAAGATGCTTTCTCGCTTCTTTCTGCAGGACCATGGGAGCTGGGTACTTAAATTACATTGCACTCAGAAGTTTCGATAATTCAGCTCGTGTATTCCAGCTTTGCAGGAGCGCTAAACAGATGCTCGGAAATCTCAATTAGAACATGTTCTCACGTTCGGAAGAAATTAAATAACTCCTTTAACAGAGATAGCTAAACAACCCAATAAACCTATTAGTATAGATGCTGGCTTAGACTATTCTGCTTATTTCCAATAGTGTTTGATGGTTAAGGGATTAAAAACAACTTATTGCAAGGGATTTGTTATCCAGCTTGAAATACAGGTTGAGGGGTTTTCAGAGTGACAGTTTGTTGGGTGTTTTTATCTTCTTGACTGCATGACACCATGTAATTCATTATTAAAACTAAGAGGGCAACTGACTGTCTTAATGCCCATATGAAGGAATATATTTACCAGCATTCGAGTTAAGGATTTAAATCACTGCTGGTCAGTCCTAGATTTTGAAATGGCCATCCGGATGATCACTCAGAGCTTGTCAGCAGGACCTCTTACAAGCTGACCAAAGATGCTTGCTGGTCTGCTAGCTAACTTTGAATAGCTGTTTACTCTGAGTCTCTGTCTTAAAGAACCATGAACTGTGACAGCAGCTATTATGAAACAATGCAATAATACAAGTGTCTGTGTCTTGCATTCTTGCCTAAATAATGACTTTTTTGTCACTGGATTCATCAAGCTGGACTGAGGCTGCAGTAGATGAAAGTTCCTTTAAATGAAATAATCCCAAATCAAGGCTTGAACAGGGGGGAAATACTTGCCTGTCTTACATTACACACTTCCCTCACCCTGCCACAAAAAGCAGAGAACAGAAGAAAAAAATAAAAGTACTTTTATTGTTTTTTCAATTACCCATGGTAATTTGGAATATCTTTACCCTGGATGATTATTTTAAGATTGCATCCAGATATGTAATTCTTAAAAGCTAAACAGCAGGTTATTTAGGAGTGAATTCTGTCTTGTGACTGTGTCCAACACATGATGCCTTAAATCTGGATTACAGCAAACTGCTGAAAAGGAATGCCCTTCTAAAGAGCTGGCTTGCGGTTTGGGTTTTTGTGACAGAGTGAAAGCTAGATGAGTTTTAGTCTCCTTCGAACCCACAAAAAATAGTGTGTTGTTCTTTTATATTGGCTGGAGGAGGAATAAAATAACAATCTTGGGACTTTAGTCCTCCAGTACTCCAAACGAGGATTCCAAAGCTGTTATACACTGAACTTGCTGTTGTAAACAGCTCTGCTTTAGGAACTATTTGTTCTTTACATGAGTCACTGTTATGACAGCTTTTTGACTAGGCAGTTAATGGTTCTCTTAATTCAATACATAAAGTCTTTCTTATATTCAAAAGGTACTGTTAAACAAAATTGGTTTATTTTTAACCTTGCAAGTGCTTCACAGTATTTCCCCATTCAGGGAAAAAGTGGAATTTTCTGAAAAGTGGACTTTAGAGCCCTTACAGTAAGACAGTTTTGGCCAGTTACTGGCATTCTTCAGTACACACTGCGTTCTGTTTGTTCTCTTGGTAATAAATAACAAAAGGAACAAATAAATAAATTACAAATTCAGTCACGACGATTCTAGTCTGTTCACCTGCAAAATGAGAATCGTGCATGTTATCCTGCAGCTTCTAGCCGTACTATGCAATGCAGAGACAGCTGCCTCACTTTGGGGGGAAAGCAGAAGGTAAGTGTTCTTTGTCTCCTGCAGCTGTCCCCACTGCTTTGCTTCTCTAACACAGAGCTTAAACATCTAGTGTGGACATTTCTAATGGTACCTCGCTCAGATATCCTATGAAAAAGAAAACTTACTTCTCGCTGTGTTTTGAGGAGTCAGATAGCAACGGTTTATCTGTTTATTTTGGGCATATGTGATGCAAAAAAGGTGACTGACAGTAGTTGAAGCCATATTTTTGGTGGCAGGTAAAGCCCAGGTACCTTTTTTCTGTTGCATGCTGAGTGTGAAAACACCTAGTCTCAATCTACTTCCTTCTGAAGATGCACAATTTTATGCTGACAGTACTTCTCTTAATATTTAAAGTCTCCTAGACTGCCTGTTTCTAGGCAATAGGAAATACAGCCTTTAGGAAATACAGCCTTTGTGTTTTCACTGCAAGTATCACTAGGAGGAGAACGAAGGCCTAGTCCCTACCAAATGATCATGTGAAAACAATTAAAGAGCTACTCTACCAGAAATGTCTATGTATCATTTACAAGAAGGGTCAAAACTAAGTGATGAAAAAAATGTGAGCTTTGTAATAGAGATATGTTGAAGCCAGCCCAGAGGAAGCCACAAAGTTAATAAGAAGACAGAAGCACCTCCCCTGCAACAAGAGACTGAGAAAGCTGGGGCTGTTCAGCCTGGAGAAGAGAAGGTGGTGTGGAGATCTTACAGTCTCCAGACCTTCCAGTATCTGAAGGTGCCTGCAGGGAACATGGAGAGGTACTCTTCATCAGGAACTATAGTGATAGGATGAGCAGTAATGGGTGCACTCTGAATGAGAGGAAATTTAGGTTAGGTATTAGGAAGGAGTTCTTTGCTTTGGGGGTGGTGAGACGCTGGATCAGGTTACCCCGGGAGGCTGTGGATTACCAACCCTGGGAGTGTTCAAAGCCAGGATGGGTAAGGCTTCAAGCAACCTGGTCTAGTAGGAGGCATCCCTGCACATGGCAGGGGGGTAGGGACAAGATGATCTTGAAGGTCTCAGCTATGCATAGGGACACCTTTCACTAGACTAGGTTGCTCAGAGCTCCATCCAGCCTGGTTTTAAAGACTTCCACAGATAGGGGCATCCACAACTCCTCTGGGCAAGCTGTGCCAATGCCTCGCTACCCTCACAACAAAGAACTTCCTCCTAATATCTAATCTAAACCTACTTTCTTTTAATCTGTTCCCCCTTATCCAGTCACTCCATACCCGTCTGCATCTTTCTTGTAGGCTCCCTTCAGGTATGGGATGGCTGCAGTGAGGTCACCCCTAAGTTGCCTCTTCTCCAAGCTGAACAATCTCAATTTTCTCACTCTCTCCTAACAGGAGAGGTACTCCATCCCTCTCATCATCTTAGTGGCTTTCCTGGGACTCTCTGACAGGTCCATGTCTTTCCTGTTCAGAGGACCCCAGAGCTGGATGCAGGGTTCCAGCTGGGTCTCACCCGAGCAGAGCAGAGGGGCAGAATCCCCTCCCTCCCCTGCTGCCCACGGGGCTCTGG
>VZTA01022520.1:0-13226 GCA_013398855.1 Mohoua ochrocephala | reverse complement strand
AAAAAAAAAAGGAGTAGCCATCAAGGCCACTACCCCCTGTGGCCGGGGCCTTTTGTCTCTCTTAAGTATCCACCCATTAATGACCCCTGGCAAGATGTATGGGAAAATTCCTTAAAAGAAAAGGGAAACAAAAGGGAAGCTCCTAAAAACCCTAACACTGACCCAAAGCTTAACTGGGTTTAAACTCTGAATTAGGACTTCCAAGCTTTGATAGGACTGGAAACTCAGGCCTTAAATCCAAAGTGCTGAAAGGTGACTCTTGCTGTTCTGCAGCTTGTCCTAAATCACACTGAAAACAAGCCCTGTCAGATTATACACAGCTTAAAAATCATTAAGCAGATATTCTTTGAAATGCATTGCATGAATTGGAACTTCCTTGAATCTCATTTTCTCATTTTAACTACAGAATGAACGATATAAGAACAAAATGAGTTTATTCATTTTTCCCCCTTCAAATTATTTGGGAAAAGTATGTTATTATGGTGTTTTTTTAAAGAATGTTTTTATTACACCTGAGCTTGCCTAATCCACTATTCCAAAAATTGTTGCTGGCTTTAGACTAAGCATACGAGTTTTCAGATGAAAAGGAACTCATCTGAGATACTCAAAAGGAAGATTATAATGAAAGTTGTGAATTGTTCTAGCAGTAGCACATGCAATAATTTCAGTGTAAGATTACATGAAAAGTAATAATGAGCCGAGAACGAGCTGTCCTTAGAATTATGAGAGACTAGTAAGAGATGAAAGATGTTTTAGAATTAGAAAATGCTAAGGTTTTATCATAAATTGCACTTTAAATAATCAGTAGCTTCCTTTTTTTTATATTTATTTCTTTAGTAACCAAATGGATATGATATTTATGTATTCCCTTATGTCACATTGTAGGTGATCAGTTTCTGAAAATGATTCTATATGATCCTATTAAAATAAATTTATAGCTGTCTTAGGATCCAAGTTAGAAGTTGGCTTTCTTCAGCTTAAAGCTTATTACTGACCTGATGCAGCCCATCTAAAAGATCTTGAATTCTTGCTTTGATGATACTGGCTTTCTCTGAGCCACTTCACCCTACATCTGTGACACTGGAAAAATGGTGTTTTCTTCTGTAGCTCCAGACTAACCATCTCATATCTGTTCACTTAGTTGACTCATCATCTGTTTTCAGGGTGATTGTCTCTAGAGTCCATATCTATTTCTTACTCTTTTTTCTTCTGCTTTATTTTTTCCTCTTGTGTTTGCAAATGGATTATGTAACTCTAAAATATTTTTAATATAGCCTGTATGAAAAACTCTATGCAAAGAAATTATTATTTCAAGGTGTGTTACATTTCTGACACACTCATATCAGGGAATTAATTAGAAATCCATCTTTGACAAATTCCAGTGCTATCACTGTGAAGAGTATTAGGGCCCTTTTACTTAATAATTTCATTAGCAATCTAGAGAAGACTTATTAATGAGTCATCATCAGTGTTATTCTCACAGTAAGGATATCTTTATTACTGTAGTTGATTCCTAAATATAGCTGTTGTGTATGGTTTGAATATTTTATTTGTATGCTTGCACTGAATTCCACAAAATATTATTACAGTGCAAACAACAAACGTATTAATAATTTATTTCTTTTCTAAAACAAAACAATGTATGAAAAATTACTGTCCCTGCTGTAAGAAAAGTTTGAAAAAACAGTGTAAAATAAACCTTATAAAGGGCCTGAATGTATCACAAGAGTTAGTTTATTGTTAGATGAGATTAATTGCAAATAAAGTTAAATTACACAACTAGGACAATAGATTATACCATATTGACACATCTCCACTTCCCATCAAGAAACAACAATTTTGAGGTACACCGACTTGTAATAGGAAACTGGACATGAACTTGTAATGCAATACTATTGCAAAAAATAGTAATACTAATCTACGGTAAGCACGTGTAAGGATCAAATGTAAAATTTGGGAAGAAGTGTTTTCCAGAAATTAAAAGCAACAAATCATGGCATATTTCAGTTAGTTTTGCTTCCCGTAAGTTATTAAAGGTGTTAAGTACAGATTAGGGAAAATAAAACAGAAGGAAGTATGTGAGAAAGTATATCTGAGGAAGCATTTGGGGAAGGTAAATGTATATGGATTAGGAAAGAGATATCAAGAATGGAATATAAATAAAGTACACAAGCTGGAAGTTTAAACAAAGTAAGGGAACTTCTGAATTGAAGAGAGGACTAGCAATGGAGAGTTAAAGGGAAACACCTTATGCTGAATATGGATAGTAGTTCATACATCTTACATAAAGCTTTTGGTTTTGCCTGGGTGCTCCCACCTAACAGCTCACAGCAGAACAATTAGTTTAAGAGCATCTGAGGAGGGCCTAAAAGATAATGTTCAGTGCTAGGTACAGGCCAATGGGCTACTCTTCAGTCCCAGATCTCGTGAAACAAAATCATATAGAATCATAGAATGGTTTGGGTTGGAAGGGACCTTAAAGACCATCTAGTTCCAACCCCCCTACCATGGGCAGGGACACCTTCCACTAGATCAAGTTGTTCAGAGCTCCATCCAACCTGGCCTTGAACACCTCCAGGGATGGGGCATCCACAACTTCTCTGGGCAACCTGTTCCAGTGCCTCACCACCCTCCCAGCAAAGAATTTCTTCCTGATATCTAATCTAACCCTACCCTCTGTCAGTTTAATGCCATTCTCCCTTGTCCCACACATGCCCTTGTGAAAAGTCCCTCTCCAGCTTTCTTGTAGGCCCCCTTAAGGTACTGGAAGGCTGCTAGAAGGTCTCCCCAGAGAGAGGAGACAATGGGTTTTTTTCCAAAGTGATCCCTTCCATCACTGGCTTGCCTATTTACAAAAATTAGTTATCTCTGGGGTAAGAGCAGTGTCAAGGAGACTTCCTAGAGCACACGCATTTGGTGAGTAGAGGAGGAGCATTTACAGGAGAAGCAGGAAGCACGAACTAATGGGGAAAAACAGCAATTGGTTTGGTGTGAGCTAAAGAAACAACTGTGTCGTTCCTGCAGATCTGAGGACCCTGAATTTCTCTTTTCTTCCTCTACTGTAGTCACTCAGTCTCAGAGGATCTTGAACCCGTCATTTATACTGGGTAGTACTTGTCGGTATTATTTGGAGGGCAGGAGTAGACAGTGAAGGAGAGTCTGCAGAGTGAATGGACTGGGTTATGATTAGTTAGCTTATTTGTCTAAAGCAATGGTGGGGTAGTTAGTCCTTACATAAGCATGTATGTATTTTAATTTATATTGTTTCTACAAATGCTCTTTTCAGTTACCTTCCTTTGATGCTTTGGCACCTATATTACTCAGTGTTAAACAGATTAAACTAATTCTTCTCTTGATCCTGGCATGAAGGGATGATTCCTGCTCTCATCTGTGCTGTCCAAGACAACTGGCCAAAAATCTGTAATTTTTGGCTATTTGCTCATTTACAAACAAGAAGTAAGGGAAGTATTCCATTTCAGCTTGGGCGTAACCCTTGACTGCACAAGCAATTGCAGCTATGAGGAGATCAGGTCCCTGAGGCTCTTCCTTCTCCACCTGTACCACCACTGGGTGTTTCCTCCTTCAGAGACTGGGAGCTGACCCATCCATCCTCTGGCCAGGGGTGCAGCTGCCATCACATGCCTCACAGATGGAAAGGCCACAGACTTTGACACAAAGCTGCCCTGTTACCCTTGACTGCCCAAATACATACTCTATATGGCTCAGGTTGTTTCTTATGGTTAGCCAAGATCTCCTCAATGTAAACATGAATGTATTCATTAGCTTTGAGGGAGACAGAAGAATCATAAAAAAAATAGTGGGAGAGTGGGAGGGCAGAAAGAAAGCTCATGCTGGTAGGAATGACTGCTGCCAAGTTGTCCAACCTATGGCTATGTGAAACTAGTTGCTGTAGAAACTCAAAACAGGCCTGTTAAAGCTTTGTGACCCAAAGCCACTGTAAAGGTAAGTGGTGTTTAAAAATGTTAATGTATGTAAATATAAATTCACTATGCATATTTCCAGAGAATGACTGTGCAGGGTGCATGATGTACTAAATATATTGTCCCTGTGAGAGTGTTTTTCATAATTGAAATGATGAAATTCAGCATGAATTTGAGACACACAATGAATGAGACAAATAACAACAATATGCTATTCCAGACCCACATGGCCACTACATTAGTAATTTGATAAAAGACTGTTTTGCACAAAGCTGAGAGAAGCTTCAACCTCCCTCCCATCATGTGCAAGCCAAACTAGTTAGGTGTCCCTGGAGGCAGCTCTCCCCTCCTACTGGCTGGTTCAAGCGGGCTTTTCTTCCTTGTGAATGAGAGCTGAGGTTGCTTAGAGTCAGATCCCCTCAGCTATGTGTAACATGATGCTACTTCGCCTTTCCACCTACTGAATGGGAACAGCTTGT
Organism: Mohoua ochrocephala; assembly: GCA_013398855.1. Taxonomy (NCBI): domain Eukaryota; kingdom Metazoa; phylum Chordata; class Aves; order Passeriformes; family Acanthizidae; genus Mohoua; species Mohoua ochrocephala. The sequence goes on along the minus strand of VZTA01022520.1, from coordinate 8,806 downwards.
CTGTACAGCACTAATGGCTTGTGTGCTTTCCCTGCTCCCACAGCTGCACTACTGCAGAGCTTGCACGTGGGAGCTCTGAGGCACAGTGCAATGAGACAAGACATTCAACTTGCACTTGCTGCTTTAAATTTGTTACAATCAATTTCATTTTGACATCAGTCTTGCTAGTTTATGTTTTCATCTTAATTTTTAGAGTGAAAAGGCCTGTATTGTGGGACAGGAGTAAGGTAGTATTCCTGCATCTATAAAGCAGTATTCTTCATGAGCTTCTGTATGAGACCATTTAATGAGGACTGTGTACTTGAGCAATTCATGTAGTCTAAATAAGGGAATATGTGAACTTAGGTAAACCTTCGAGAAGCTTTTTTTAGTAGGTGGCATATTTCTGAATGATAGAATTGATAACTTAGCTGAATATCATCACATCCATTTTGCACTAAATTTTATCCCTGTTCAGAAGTTTCTGTCCTTCAGATGAATTGCTGAAAAAAATGGAGAAAACCACAGCACATACAGAATCTTAATAACAATTTGGATTCTGGTTTTGTCTTAGTGAAACTGAAAAGGGTCACAGTCACAAATTGTTTCAAAAACCAGTTGACAAAAATAACACATGAATACCAGCAGGAGGTTATACTCTTTTCTGTTTGCAAACACCACATTAACTTTTTATGTATTTTCTCTAAAGGAAGTAGAAATTCGAAACAAAGACCTGGAAGGCCAGCTGTCTGATCTAGAGCAACGTCTGGAGAAAAGTCAGAATGAGCAAGAAACTTTTCGCAATAACTTGAAGACACTTTTAGAAATTCTTGATGGAAAAATATTTGAACTAACAGAATTACGAGATAATTTGGCCAAGCTAACAGAATGCAGCTAAAGAAAATGGGATTTCAGTGCCAATCAGGTTAAAGATGCACTCTCTTCATAGGACTGTGATGGGCTCTGCATCAAAATTGCACAAAATTAGAAAATGCTCCTCTGAGAGGGCCTGTTTTAAATTTGAGTCATATTTCAATGTAAAATTTAGAACTCAGTTTGTAGTTAGTTGAAGAAAAAAACAACAAATAAACTTGAATTACAAATTACCTCCTTGTACATTACTGGCCATAGGTAACTTAAAAGATTTTAACAGTAACTGAATGCAATCCTTTTCTAATTATCAGTGATGGAAGAATTAGCAGCGTACCAGGTCACACCTCTTTTTTGTGATAGGTACAGTATAGGTTATCTGCCATTTTATTTATTTAAGATATTTAATTGCTGTGTTTTGTGCAAGAACTTAGTGATGACAGCCCTGTATTTTATTGTTCTTAATTTCTCAGGATACTTTCTACTGTGGATCAGTAATGCCGTTACCAATTTATTCTTGCCAGGAGTGAGAGAGAGTTGCATCTTTAATTGAAAAAAAATTACTATAACTGCTTGTATAAAGTTCTTCCTTTTGGGGTTTTTTGGTTAGCTGGTTGGTTGTTTGGTTGGTTTGTTTTTTCTTGGGTTTTTCTTGTTTATATACTTGTTTATATATATGCTGGAAGATACTGTATTTTTTTTATGGAGCTTACTTTGGTGTTCTGCAATATTATCCAATGTAAGGTTTACTTTTTCATATGAATTATATGTAACTACAGTGAGATACTATCTTCCACTTAACTATATTTTGAAGCCAAGCAATGATGGCAGGTTAGTCCCACAGGAAAAAAAGTCAAAACCCCCCCACGAGAATTCTAAATATAAAATTTGACATGCACAGATAACAAGAAATAGCCAGTTGTTTGTTTTCTGGCTGTGATACATGTATCGACTATCTATGTTCAGTTAACCTGTTCTGCAAGAGACTTTTCCAGCATGTCACATGAATTTCAGGTGTGAATAATGACTTATGGGGAGCACTGTTTATTACAGATTGCATTAAGGGCACAGATCTATTGCAAGGGATTACTCGTACACTGAACTTTTCCAGGCAAGAAAACTGTTTCTAGAAGTTCTGTTGTCATAACAAATTGAAATGGAGACACATTTACTCTTTTATGGGCCTTTATATCACATCTTTATCAAAACTACACCAGTCAATATTCTGAACTGTTAACTAAATGTTTAAAAGCAGGAAATCAATTCTCCTCAGTGAGCAGGTTTTAAAGTTGTTTTGATGTAATTTGAACAGTTTTGACAAACATACATTTCTTTATATAATAGATTTCTTTAAAAAAAACCCACTTTGAAAGGTAAGCCAGGTGTCATGTTTCTTGCATCGAAGTACTTTCTTGACATAAATTGCTTGTAATGTTGAAGAGGGCTTTTTAAAAATGTATGAATGACTGTCAGACTTCAAAGTCGAAAGATGCGCTGACCTTTGTTTGCTCCCTAAATTAATTTTAAACATGAAATCTAGTTGCTTATTAAATTTATACAACACAATTTTCTCCACTTAGAGATTGCTATTTAAAACTAGAAAAGATAAGTTTGTTTTTATGTATGTACTGTGTGTATATACCATATAATGCACACAAGTTCTCATTTATATCAGAAATACATGCTTTATTTATAAAATAGTGGGGTTTTTTTCTTTACCAGTAATTTATCAGGTGTCCTCTGACTAGTCAGGAAAATGGTTTAAGGCAAATGCTAAACCATGATGTATTATACTGTATGTAATGTACACAATGTTTACGTTTTCTCCATATTTTTAGGGTATTTTCTCAACTACTTTATTTATTAAAGGGGTGAAGGAGCTTGGTTCATTGTTGAAAACTGTGGTGGGCTGCATGTTTTTCATTTGATGGATTTTAGATGGTGGTCCAGATGAGCAGATACAAACAGTTTTTAATTTACATGGAGATGTTTGGGCCTGATTCTCCTGTCACTTGCGCTACTGTAAAACAGATGCATCCTTGAAGTGATGTCAGCAACATTCAGTTGGCATAACAGCCATGGAAGTACAAGGAGAATCTGTCCTGTTAATTCTCAGTGGACATAATAAGGATGAAGAATGAATAAAACCACAGAAAGTTGATGACAGAATAAATGTAATATTATTTTTAATGATATTTCAATTTTTAAATATATGTTGTCATTTACAAGTGGGAAAATACTGGACAGAAATATTTCACTTAAATTTTGTGAATATGTGTGGTGCATAAGTATTTCTATGTATACGTACACACATATGTATATACAGAACATGGAAAATTTTAGATGTGCACATTTTTAATATTTTCCTAATGAAATTAAATTTAAAATTGGAAATTGATATTTGAGAATTTTTTTTCTCAATAGATATGCTTCCTTTCTTTTTTTTTAAATAATACAGTTACCGAGGGCTACACCTTTGAATTCCCAAATAGTTGTCAAACATAAACATGGGATGAGGTGGACATATGTGCACATAGAAATAAAATCCTATTGCTAAGAATATTTTTAATGTTTATTTACAGTAGGTGAGTATTTAGAAATTGCAACCCAAAGTTCATACTTAGGTGGCTATACCTACTGTATCCTCTCTACTTCTGGTTTAAGATAAAAGTTTGCCTGTTTGAAACATTTCCCAGAGATGGGTATTGTGCATTTTATCTACTTTTGCTGAAACTATGGGAATATGTATACCAGAAAATAGTGTTGAGTGCTATAGCCTAAAAACATGACTGTGAACTTGCACAGGAGGGAAGAGCAGTCACATCATGTGTAACTTGTTAAATGGCAACTACAGTCATGTAAAAATTAAATAATTACTAAAAAACTAACAGAAATACAAAAAAAAATCCATAAGAAAAATCAAAAATGCACCTTTTACCTTGCTGTTCTCTGGAGAATGTACTTTTACTCTTTATTGTGACTTATTCATAATCCATATGCCTCAAAGATCCAGAAATTGTATTTTTCTATGTGGAGTAAGTAAAATGTGTTAATTAATCTGTTTTTCTTACAAACTGGGAATTCCTTTTCCTGCCTAATATATCCAGGAAAGAGGAGAACAAAATGGACTGATAATGTAGAAATGCTGTTATAAGATCTCTTAGAAAATAATTTTTCAGGTATAATAAATATATAAAGGGCTAAATCAGATACAACACAAGTATCGTTTAATGCTATTGGTAGCATTTCCAGGATAATCCCTTTAAAGAAAACCCTGCAACGATGTGTCAATTAAAGATTAATATTTTGGGATGTGTCTTTTCAGTTGCCAGTTGTGAAAGGTTTCTGATTTCTGCTCATTTTTCTACTGGTTAAGGACTAACTTCATATTTATCTTTAGTAAGAGGGTAAACCTCAATTTGTTTTATCATCTTTTATATTCTGTACTGAAGTGGCTACTGAACAATGCTCTCTGAACATTGCATTCATTAGGAGGTTCATTTCAAAGCCAAAATCAAAGTCTTTTTCAGAAATACTGCATGGAAAAAGGAGTGGAAAACTGCTGCAGACCTTAACTCTGCAGAACTGTGGATGTTGATCAAACCACTTAATTTAGTTGACTACAGAAATCTTGGATCTTGAGGGCAAATATAAATCTGATTAGAGATTAGGTCTGAGTGTTGAAAGACAATTAAAAAAACAACCAACCATCAAGAAACTCCATCCAAATGCATGTAGTTCAGTGTCAGTAACTGGACATGCCCGTTAAGTGCACAGCTGTACATTGATTTTTTTCAGGGAATAAACCTGACTCTACAAAGCAATGTTTATATTATATTGCTTACATTTCCTAAATAATGCTGCATATGTGCACTACCTCTGAATGGTGCTAAGCAGAGAGCTTATCACGGAATAATAGCATGTTTTTAAAAATTCTCTATTTTTGCTTAGTAGCATTAGTTCCTTGTTATACTCCACTTACTTCAGAAAAGTAGGAATAATTTTCCCCATTATGTTAAATGTTTGGGAACGATAAACAGAGTTTTGTGTTAGATCCTGGAGTCAGTTCAACTCATCTCTACTGTTCAGGCCATGCAAAATAGCCAGAAAACAGGTGAGTGTTTATATTAAAAGACCTTCAATACCTCTAGACAGTATGGGTTCTCCCACCATATGGGGTCTTGCAGCTTGCCTGCCACAACCTCTCGGGGACTTGTAGCTGCTGGTACTGCCTTTGCACTGTTGGCAGCTCATCCTAGGACCAAAGAAACACAAGCGTAATTTATAACCACTTTCTTCCTCATTGCCTGGTCTTGCACAAGCAAAGCTCAGCTGCAACAATACATCTGGCAGTTTCTGTCATTTTCAAATGCAGGCATGGAGGGAGTAGTAACCAGCAAAGATATTTTAGATTTATTGGGGAAAATGTAGACTTGTCAAAAATATATCCTTCCATGGACCTTCACAAACAATATGTGAAACCAGATCCTAAGGGGGGAGGAAGACCTATACTGACATGTATGGATTTCCCACTTTTGGGTTAAATAAAACATAGTCATGCAGATATTTGCAAGCTTAAGTTTTTCAGAGAGGGAACAAGACCTTTGAAATTCTCTGAGTCTGGATTGTATTTTGTCAAATGATGACAGGAATTTTCTCTAAATAAAAAAGTAAATGGGAAGCAAAATGATCTTGTACTTTCCAGTGAGATATCACAGCCTTTAACTGTGGATGGAAATGTGAAAATTAAATCTACTTTCTCTGCATCTGAATATATGGTTCTTTTTTTTATAATTCTAGCAGTGTTTCTCAGGAACCAGAAATATTACTTTAAAAGCAGTGAAAGGCACAGCTGTCTCTTCTATTTTCACTTAGTGAGAAGAGACATAACAGTAATGTGTAGTTGAGCAACTCCAGTAGTATCTAGCATGAGCATCCTGCACCAAAGTCCCTACTGCTCAGCCTCACTGCTACACCCTGCTAGCTGTGTGGAAGCTAGTCCAAATGTGGTTGCACTTGCTGTCTGTCCCAGAGGCATCCCCAGAGGGTTTGTTGTTTGTTCAGAAGCTGCTGGTTCATGTTGTAGCCCTTTTGCTCCAGAGCATTCTGCACATTTGCTTATTTGCATGCAGGGGGCAAAATCAAAGGGGAAATTTTGTTCAACAGATCTGAGAGAAGCAGAATAATGTGTTGGTTTGATATAAGCACCTTTTCCCCACCTCTTTGAAAGAAAAAGAAATCATGAAAGCATTATTTGGGGTGATTATTTTTATCATTTGAACCTACATAGTCAAAACTTTTTTATCCTATTTTTCTTGTATTTTTTGGTTTTTTTGTCTAAGTTCTTTTCTCCTGCGCAACAGGGAACATCTAAGCACATGTTTACAATAAATGTAAGAAAGCTCTAAACTGCTTATGGAACTAGATACATTAAAATCCAGTACCCTGCTCACCAGGCAGACGCATCAGCAACTGAAATGTAAAGCACATAAAAGATAGCTGTAAGTATGGAGTGCTGGATGTTGTGTCTGAACATTTCTTAGCCTCAGCAAAGGAGTCAGACAGCCAAAGGAGCTGAGAGAAGAAGCAACAAGGAAGCATCAGGAAGTATTTTGAATCTAAGCTGGCTAAAACAGTAAGCAATGCAAGTATTTTCAGAAGACAGGAGTCTGTATGCTCTTTATTGTTAATGAGTGCATTTCAGAAATAGAAAGTTCCTAGAATGCGTGTTTAACTCCTTAAGTCAAAATACAGTAATGTGTAAGGATTGGCAGGCTGTTTTCAAAAAAAACTGAGATGATTTTTCTGCTAAAACAAAGGGATCATATACCAGGCAGAAAAACTTCCCATCAAGCCAGAGGATTTTAGTCATCACCTAGGGTAGGAGAGAGTTCTTTTTCAAAGGAATTAAAGCAATATTTGGAAATTTCCCTGAGAGAACCTGAACAAAGATGAGAGCAGAGTTCTGTGCAGCAGCTGCAATCTGCTCGAGTCAGACTGGGAAATCTAGCTACAGGAGTTCCAGTCTGGACTGATAGGATGGGTGTGTAACAAAGTGTGCTGTACATTCAGAGGTTCACAGAATCATAGAATACCAGGTTGGAAGGGACCTCAAGGAGCCTTTGGTCCAACCTTTCTTGGCAAAAGCACAGTCTAGACAAGATAGCCCAGCACCCTCTCCAGCTGCTTTTTTAAAGTGTTCAATGGGGAATCCACCACTTGCTTGGGGATTATTCTAATGGCTGATTATTCTCATTGTGAAAAATTTTCCTTTTGTGTCCAATCAAAAAGTCCCCAGGAGTAACTTGTACCCATTACCCCTCATATTCTCCATGTGACTCCTTGTGAAAAGGGACTCTCCATTTTCTTTGTAGCCACCCTAAATACTGGAACATGGTGATAAAGTGTCCCCTCAGCTTTCTTTCCCCAAGGCTGAACAAACTCAGTTCTCTCAGCCTTTCCTCAGATGGCAGGCTTCCCAGACCTTCGATCATCTTTGTGGCCCTTCTCTGGACCCTTTCCAGTCTGTCCACATCGTTTTTGCATAGTGGGGACCAAAACTGAACACAGTATTCCAGGTGTGGCCTGACAAATGATGAGTAGAGTGGGATAATGACTTCTTTATTTCTGCTGGTGATGCCCTTGTTGCTGCAACCCAGCATCCTGTTGGCTCTCTGCCACAGCAGCTCACTGTTCACTCATATTGAGCTCATTGTCCACCAGGATCCTATTGTGGGTTGATGCTAGCCAGATGCCAGGCACCCACCAAATCTGCTCACTCACTCCCCTCTGCAGCTGGACAGGGGAGAGAAAATTTAAAGAAGGGTTCATGGGTTGAGATAAGGACTGGGAGAGATCACTCATCAAATACCATCATGGGCAAAACAGGCTCAACTTAGAGATATGAAGTGAATTCATTACTAACAAAATCAGAGCAGGATAAGGAGAAGTAAAATAAGACCTTTACAAACACCTTTCCCCCACCCCTCCCTCCTTCCCAGCTCTACCTCCTCCTCCAGTGGTGCAAGAAGACAGGGAATGGATGTTATGGTCACCCGTTGTTTCTCCCACTGCTCAGGGAGAGGAGTCCTTCCCCTGCTGCACCGTGGGGTCCCTCCCACAGGAGACAGTTGTCCATGAACTTCTGTGACATGAGTCCATCTCACAAGCAGCAGGTCTCTGCAACCTGCTGCAACATGAGTCCATCCCATGGGCATCAGTACCCCTCAAACTGCTGCAGTGTGGGTCACTCTTCCACAGGGTGCAGTCCTTCAAGGACAGGCTGCTCCAGCATGGGAGCAGGGCCCCTCTCTCCACAGGCCTCCCGTAGGTCACAGCCTCTTCTAGGCATCCATTTGCTCTGGCATGGAGCTCCTCCACAGGCTGCGGGTGGATCTCTGCATTCCCGTGGACCTCCATGGGCTGCAGGGGGACAGCCTGCTTCACCATGGTCTTCACAATAGGCCTGCAGAGGAATGTCAGCTCCGGTGCCTGAAGCACCTCCTCCCTCTCCATCTCCACTTACCTTGGTGTCTGCATAATTGTTCTTGTCACATGTTCTCACTCTGCTCTTCTCTGGCTGGAATTAAAACTGTGCCACAAGTTTTGTTTTGATTTTTTCTTAAATATGTNAGCAGCTTCTCACAGAAGCCATCTCTGTAGCCCCCTTCGCTACCAAAACCAGGCTGGGCAAAACCAGGTCCCTTCCCACAAAGCTGTTCCCCAGCTGGGTAGATCCCAGCCTGTGCTGCACTCCTGGATTATATTTTCACAGGTGCAAGACCTTACATTTGTCCTTGCTGAATTTCATAAGGTTCTTGTTAGTCCACTCTTCCAGCCTAAGTCTTCCTACAGGGTGAGTCTCCCTTCTGAAGTGCCCACTTCCCCACTGAGTTTGGTATCATGGACAAACTTCATAAGGATACACTTGATCACATCTGCCAGATCACTTATGAAG
>VZTA01022519.1:66052-134423 GCA_013398855.1 Mohoua ochrocephala | reverse complement strand
TGTGTTGGTGATGGAAATTACCGAAATACCCTACTCATCTCCCTAAATACTCCCTTCCTTCTCCCCAGCTCCCCCCCCTCCCCCTTTCTGACTTACATGTGTTTAGAGCAATGGCAAGGAGCTCCCAACTGGAGCCCCGGCAGAGGGTGCATTTAAAGTGGGGATGATTTACTCCCCCAGAGCTCGGGTCCCGCGTGTGAGCCTCCAGCCCCGTGTCAGCTGGGCACTGCAGACAAACAGCCTTAAATATGCATAAGGAACAGTTCGCTTTCTTAAAGGAGAACTTACCCCACCGGAAAGTTCACAGCCCGGCGGCAGGCACGGGATGGGGGTGCGGCGGTGGCCTTTGCGCCGGGACAGCCCTAACCCCCTCTTGAGGTGATCGCCGACACCCTCAGCGACAGGCCTGGGGACACCCGGCCGCCCTTCGGCTGGGGACCGGGCGGAGAAGTGTTGACGAGTCGGTCATGGACTCAGTGAGTTGAGGACCAGCAGTTTCATACACCGTCCTATCCCTCCTGTCCTCTGCCGGGATGGGCGAGGGGCAGAGCCATGCACCTAGGGCAGCCCTGCTCCGGCGGGACCCTGTGGCAGCCACTGACCGGCTGCCAGAAAACTTGTGGGGTTCCGCATCGAGGGGAAACGCGGGACTACAAACAAGGGGGAAAAAGAGCGGGACTGATTAAACACCCAGCCATCAGAGCCCAGGCAGGCTGAGGACATTGCATGAGCAGCTTTTTGGAAAGGAGAAGTAACGCAGGGGAGGGATCAGAGACTGCCCGTGGGTTTCGCCCAGCTCCCCGGTTGGGAACGGGCCGGGGCCTCTTCCCCGTTCCTGACAGGATGTTCTCCCAGTAGGAAGGACGGCTACGCCGGGCCCCCGCTCGCCCACTTTACCCCGACTTTGATCTGGTGGCTCCCGAGGGCCAAGCCTCGGCAGCCGCCGCGGGGGTGCGGGCAACCCAGGGCGCTCCCCTCGGGAAAGGGGCACCCCGCCACCGGGCGCCGCTTCCCCCAGGCCCTCCGCGGGGCAGACTCCCCGCGTTTCGGACAATAAGAGGGTTATTTCTTTTATTATCATTATTCTTTTTTCCCCCTCTCCGCTACACACGTGGTTGCAAAGTCTGTAGCGCCATCTAACGGGAGGCGGAGGCCGGGCCGCTCTGCGCCACCGAGTGCAGGGGGAAAGGGGCTGGGGCGGGCAGCGCTCTTGGGAACGAGGAGGTGCCCCTGGCATGAGGCAGGAGGCATATCCTGTCCATAAAACCTGCCCGAAAGGTGCTTCGTAACCCGGCCGGGGGTTATCCTCCAGGAGCCTCCCCCAGCTCCTGCGGTTTTATTATGTCGTTGTAGCTGTGAAGAGCTGGTGGGGCTACCTTTATTTTGGGGGGTGGGGGGCTAGGGAGGAGGAATGAATAAATTCCAGCAGAGTCTGACAGAGTTGAGGGGGGAAGGAGAGGACCTCTCAACCCAGCACGTTTGACTTCTTTCCCTTTATAGGGAGGTCAGGGAGGGCCCCAGCCAGCTGCTGCGTCTTACAAGTGAACAGGGCCCTCATTCTGCTGCTTTAGTATCTTTAGTATTCCAGGAAGCTTTTTCTTTCCAACATTTTTGAGCACATGCTAATTTTTTACGGTTAAATGATGATGCTGCCCTTTTGACAAGGTACTTCAGCCATGCCTCTGTCCACATCCAGATGGGAGGCATTCGACTTGGTCACTCCAGTTCCGCTAAGTCACTGCATGAGTCGCTCGGATTAGGAGACTGTGCGCCCCAGGCCCGTGGCACGAGCAGCAAAAAGAAACAGAGACTCTCCACAATGTTTAGGCTCATTTAAGGTCACATCCAGTCTCTACAGGTGACTGCCTCACTTCAGTTCTTGCCACCTCTAAGGTTTCAAGTTAGAATTAGAGAATGCAGGTATTTCTGCTGAACAGGATGTAAGTTTTTCTTCAGGTTTGAAGTTTTCCTTATTTCTGCTTCTGCATTTCTGCTAGAGGTACAGAATGTGAGCTAAGTATTCAAATACACATACCAATTTTACTGCGTTTACTTAGATCTTCGTACATGCATGTTGGCAGGGAGTCCCAAAGAAGCACAGAAATCTTTCTGTCCATACCTCAAGTCATAAAATGGTACTGTAGCCTTTGGCTAGCAACAACTGTATTTGCATGAGCTACTCAAACTGTATTTATTTTTCAGCCCAGGTGTCCAATGCCTTTGGATGTCACTTCTGCATGTGGCAAATCCTATGTGACTTAGATGGCCAGACTAAATTTGCCCAAGTGATTTGGCAGATTAGGTACGTGAGCGTCACTGACATTGATTGACTCTGAATTGCCACTACTAAGGCCCAGCCCAAAAAGAGAAGTTTTAGGCTACCAAGTTCTGTGTGAGATTCTGACTTCCTCCAGACACCAGTGGGGAGATAAAGGCTTAAACTAGAGTTACCAGTCTAAATTTTTTGTTGTATGTTTAAGACCTCAGTCTTAAAGCCCATACTGAAATATTTGCTCTTTATTTTGGCGTAACATCTGAAATACCTTTGATGGCACCTGCATCATTTGGAAACCAGATTCATCCACCTATATTGCCTGTGCCTTCTGAACAGAAGAACAATTAATTGTTTTGAAAAACCCAGACCTTAAAATCCAACTCTGGAGTCCCCTGATAGCCAGAAACCAACATTTTAGGTGCTCTTTCCTGCTTTATCATATGGAACAAAAACTTCCTACACACCAGAAGGAATTTGAAGTGCAAGGTGACCAGGACTTTATCCTTTCTAATTGTGCTGTTCCACAGGCCACTGCATAAACCAGACAATTAAGCAACAGTAATGACTGCTTGATCAATACTTTGCTACTTGGTCAAATTTTATCGGGTTTTGCATTTTCAGAGGTGAAAGTGTGATTCATAATTCCTGTCCCATGTCATTTTCTGACACCTTATGAGCACCAACAATTAAAAATAACACAAGTTTATTCCAGTATCAAAATATGGTTTGTAAATAACAACTAAACTTCACATGAGAAAAATGAAATAGCATACCATTACTGAACCGGCTTTATAGACAGGAAAAGATAATGTGTATATCAACAGACAGGAATAGATTTTTCATTCTTGGCTCTAGGAATGCTCCTCTTCTTCAATGATTGGGAGGAAGGGCAATTTCTATCTACGCTGAAAGGAAAATGCATTTTTGGGTTTATGGGCAATAGACAGCCTCTAACAATCAGACCAGGATGTCTCAGAGCAGGCATGAAAAATGAGGCACACTCCAGTTCATTAGCCACCTAGGAAGAGTTAGGCTAGAGAGGTTTATGGCTAGTTCCACTGAAGGATTTACATGTCTTAAAAGTCAGTTGTGTCAGTACCTAACTTTCAAGTGCCTTTCCCTAAGACTGGCATCTTTGATGTTGTGTTTGGCATCAAGGGCTCACTATACCGTGAATTGAGAAGGTGTGCACAGACAAACCTTTTGTGCCTTATCCGAAGCCATACTGTCCAGCAAAGGACAGGAACAGCAGAGAAGCCCAGGATTGTGGTTACATTGGGAAACAGCAATTACTGGTTTCAGCTGAGAGAATTTTTTAAACTAGGAAAGGAAAAGTTTTTCCTCTGCTTCTACACGAACAGTAATGGAAGAACAGCTACCCAATGTCTTTCAGATGGAGGATTCGTCATGCTTGTTTACCTCATAAGGACTGCAAATCCAGAAGAGTGGCACATGGCACATTTTTGTGCCTTTCCAGCTTAGGAAAGGCCCTCCTGATATTGGTGGTGGAGACCTACTTTGAGCTCTACAGTAGCAGATGTTAATTTGTGTCTGTTGGGATGGGACATAAAGATTGTAAGTCAACCTCAAATATGACACCTATTTTCTCTTGCTATATAATCTAGAGTAACTTGGGGGTTTCTTTATTACTCAAAGGAGTTAAGCTTTGGTTTCTAAATTACTTCAGTGTTGTGAGTTCTCTCATACTTGAAAAATAAGAACAGTTCCTTGAGCTAATTTAACACAATGCATTTCCCAAGTCGGTCCCAGGAGGGCCACAGGCAGGATTGTGAAGAGGCAGAAGCTGTGGCGTGTCAGAGGTACCTTTCACTGTGCAACTGATGGGGCTGAGCCCATGATAAGCTTTTGAGCTCAGATTTTCTGAGGTTGTGGTGGCAAGTCCTTTCGATCAGTCATTGGTGACTTATGTGATGGGCCTCTGTTTTTTGGTGGTTTAGTTTGGTTGGTTGGTTGGTTTGGTTTTATTTTCTGGGGGGATTAGTTCTGATTCAACTGGAAAAACTCCTCTGTCAGAACCAAAGGCTTCTCTCATTGTTCTTCCCATTCCAGTGTAGAAAGACAAAGGGCCAAACCCTTCTGGGGTTCTAGTAAAGCAAGGAGCATACGTATTCCTTTGTACAAAATTGAAGCAACTTCATCCACATTAAGGTATTTAATTAAAACTGGAGTAGTTTTCAGAAGTGCTAGGGAGTAAGTAGACTCAGCGGGTGCTCAGCCCCTCTATAATCCACAATCCCTTCATGTAGATGCCAATGTTTTGACTTGGCTGGCTATCTTTAATATTTGGGTTTAAAACTTTTGGCCCATGTGTTCTGTTTCCTCAGGGCCCTCTAATCTTTAACTTTTACCATAGAAAAATCTTAATGTTTTCAAGGTTCCACCTTGCTAGCAATATGGTTTGAATCAGATACACTGCACAGAGACTATTTTGATTTTAAAAAAGAACAACCTTATGGTTTTATTTCTGCAGGTATGAATAAAAATCTGATAGATCTTGTGTTTAGAGCTTGCCTTCTCTTGATAGCAGACAGCATGAGAACTGTGATATGGATCAGTGATACAACATGTTTTCCTTCATTAGAAACACAACCCCGACATTAAAAACAGCCTGCTGAAGAATCATATTCATTTAGTAATCATGTAATTTCACAATCAAGGGGTTACTATCCCTCCCCCCACCCCGGCCTCCCTTTAGAACTGCCCATTTATGGACAACATCTGATACCAATAAGTTCATGATACCTATTTCTAAAAGCAGTGCCTGCCTTTCAAATGGGCCTTTAGCAGTTGAGTTATCAGATCCAGCGCTAACTGCAGATGGGATTTATCTTCACTAACTTTAGCCATATACTAGTTAGTGTGTAGGCCAAGTCTCAGCTCCCTCCGTATCCAACGGAGAGAGACGGAGGGCAATTCGTGCCAGCCAGCTTAGGCACCTACTAAAGGGAGGGATGAGTCACCTTTTGAAGTTGCCTGCACGGCTGAGTCAATTATAGCAGGCAGACAGGCAGTTAGCTTAGTTATAGCATACCTGACCAGATGGCTGAAGTCAGGGTAGATGGGTCCCGTTCTACCTATCTGTAGGCAGTGCGGATAAGGACGTGCCACATTCAGCACTGGCTCAGGGTTCAGGACTAGTCAAGAGGAGCTGTTATTCCTGACTGTCAATGTGTCTTGCCCATAACAAACAATATCTCTCAGACAGGTTCAGGAAAAATGACCCCAGCTCATTTGATCAATTTACAGTGATGCCAACTGAAATGCATTTTTATTTTGGCACCCTTTATTTGAAATCCAGGCTGGAGTGATTCTTAGAAGCAGGTCTTATAGTTTTTTCATGACAGGGTGAATTGAACCCTCCCTTTTGTTCAAACATTTTCTGCATAAAAACGTAAATCTAGGGGCAGGCATTAAACAAAACAAAGACCTCCAAAACCCAAACCAAAACCAGGCAGAAATGAATATAGGAACACCTTTTCATGTGGTTGCAATGGATTGAAATATAACCCTTTACCCTTGTCTGGCACACAGAACTTGCATATATCTACACCATAATAAACTCAATTTTTTCTCTCATTTTCCAGTTAGGGAGACCCCATCAAGCAGGAGGTATGAAGGCAAGGGAGATGCTGGACTGGGAAGTGGTAGAAGAAACATACATACACCAAAGCATTTTGTGTGTGTCACACTCCAAGGGCTCATGCATCAGCTGGAGCCAGGTGGTGGTGGTGGGATCAGTCACATTTAGCTTGGGAGGGCATCAGGCTGCAGCACCGGGCTGGAAACAAGCAAATTGCCAGAGTCGTGGTGCGAGCTGGACAGCAGACAGGTGAGTCTTAAGAGTAGCCCACGACACGGAGAATGGCTAACAGTGGCAGAAGCATAGCCAAGCACCCTCAGAGTGACATATCTGGGGGGAAAAGGAGGGGAGCTGTTATTATTGTTGAAAATTTCACTCCAAGGACCTCTCTGGAGAAACAGTAGAAGCGCATGGACCCTGTGGGCAGAGAAGACAATATCTACCTGCTCAGCTTTAAGAACTCCATATATATGATCCCAGTTAAACCAAGGGGTAATTTCCTATGGCCTCTTGCAAGAGGAAGAGCAAGTCTTTAGCTCTGCAAGTAGGTTTAGCTTGAAACTGGCAAAGAGCAGCACTGCATACACATGAAATGGAAATAGACAAATAGCCTAGGCAACTTTAGTTTCACTTCTGATGATGTTTGACTAGCAGGTAGGTAGTGAATGGGGCTTTTTCTCTATGTAGGACATAGCCAGTCTGAATATTTCAGATGGTAAAGTTCAGCCGAGTAGTCAGACAAGCCTGAGAAAGATGTTTTAAATTTTCCATGAAAACCCACGTTCTTCCTCTTACATGACTCAAGCTTCAGAATATGCCTCCAACTTGAAATAAAAAGTTTTTTCAAGATTTGTGTCTTTCAGTTTATGTTTGGCAAACTAGCAATAGTTTGGAATTGAAAAGCTGAGAAAAGATTTACTAAACACTGAAGGAGGCCTGCAGTCTTCTTTAATAATACAAATCCCTCCCTTTAATCTCTCCCTCAGATATTCAGCCACAGTTGAGCCCACAAGACTAACTTGGACTAGCAAGACCTCTTCTTGTCACAAACACATAGACTTGCTTTCAATAATGCATCAGGTTTAGTCTTAAATGCCATTAGGTGCTCACTGTCCACCGCAGCAAGACTGATGACTCTAACAGCTAGAAAATATTTTCTGCTTTTTCCGATTTCTTGTGGTTGGCTTGTATCTTTCTTCTCTTTTTTTTTTCCCCCCACCTAAACAAGCCAAGTTATTCAGGCCTCTTCTTGTTTCTTGCTGGTCAAGTTGGATATTAAGGAAAGGTTTTTCACTCAGAGGGTGGTTGGGCACTGGAACATGCTCTCCAGGGAAGTGGTCACATCACCAAGCCTGCCCGAGTTCAAGAAGTATTTGGACAACACTCTGAGGCACATGGTGTGATTCTTGGGATTGTCCTGTGCAAGGCCAGGAGTTGGACTTTAGTGGTTCTTGTGGGTCCCTTCCAACTCAGGATATTCTGGGATAATCCTATGATTCTAAGTTATGTCATTCACAGACTATTCAGGGTTGCAAGAGACTCACAAGGATCATTGAATCCAACTCTTAAGTGAATGGTCTGTACAGGGACCAAGCCTGCAACCTTAGCGTAGTTGTGCTTCTGCACAGCTGAAATCCAGCTTTCCTGAGCAGCACACAAGGTCCCGTCAGGTTTTTTGCTAAAGCATGAACACTTTCTGATACCTGTCTCACTGGATTTTAGTTGCCTGTTTTGATGTCTGGGTCATACTGTAGCATAAGTTTCACTTTGCATATCATGGCCAGGTATTTCTGTTTACTTATAAGCTTGGAGCACCTAGGGGAAATGGTACTGCTAGCAGTAACTTTGCATTTAAATATTTTTGTTTAATCTTTACTGGTTTTCAGAGTCTTGATATGCTTTTTATTCAATTAATGATACCTCAAAATGCTGCATCTTTAAAAATTTAGAAGTCTGTGCTAGTATCATGATTGTTTATGAAAATATGAAACAAGATTTGTCCCAACACTTAGTTTGATGTGCCTCCCTAATTGCTTCTGTCCAGTCTTGTGATGCTTTTTTTTCCAGTGGTGTCTGTATGCTGTGAGACAGATCCTTATTACACACTCAGTTTTTCTGCAGAGCTCCAGCGAACAAATAACATCTTCTGTGCTACTGTGCCAAACGCTGCAGTGAAACACAAGTGAAGAGTATTACACTGTTCTCCCTGTGTAGGATATCCTCCAAGAAAGCTTAGGAAGACTTTGGTGTGATTTTTCCTATCACATTTAAGTCCATTCCTTGCCTAAGACCTGGTCTTTCTTTTAATAGACATAACCTAATGTACTAGCACATCTCTTGAAGTGGTTACACAACCAGGCTTTCTTTTCTGTCTGGCACATAGGTTCCCAAAAGTTTTAGTTGTTCAGACCTGTAGAAGCTCCAGGCCTCTTTCACATTTTATTTCCCACACTCTGCAATCCATCCGACTTTATTAATCAATTCCAAAATTTACTAAAATTTGCCCTTTTAAAATCCAAAATCACATTAGCAGAGTCACTTTTTTGTTCCATTTAATTAGGAAGTGTCAGTTCCTGATCACTTGAACCAAGGTCCTTTTTTTTTCTTGCTGCTGTCATCAGTTACCAAAACCAAGTCTCAATCAGCATTACTTTTTAATGGTTCTGTGAGAATTTTACTAAGATATTTGCTGATTATTACATTCATAAATATCTGGATTCCGTCATTTTTTGTGGTGGTTGCTCTTGATCCATATTTGGGAATGTAAAAATTTCCCTGCGTGATACAAACTCAACAGAACTTGTCTCTCTAATGGCATCACTGATGCCTTTACACATAACCAGAGCAAAATCAGGGGGCTTGCACTGTCCAAGTACGCTCCTTTACCAGCTTTCCCCAAAATGATTTTAACTGCAACAAATTCTGCTTTTCGCATGCTATCACTTCTGCACATCCTTCTTTGCAGTGTTTCATATTATTAATGCACGGTTGTCTGCCACCACCTTCACCTTTATCTCTGCTTTTCTGAATAATGCATGTGCTATGAGACCAGTGTTCCAGCTGTGATTGCTATTCTGTTCTGTTACGAGTGTATACCTGTCCCACCTAGTGCCCTGCCAGCTTAGTTTATGCTCTTCCCTTTTTTGGTACATATATTGTTGTTAAATATTTCTCTACCCCATAACCACAGTTTTGTCAAGACCTGCACCTGACACTCACTGTATTGCCACCTTGGAAGCAGTTCTATTCACAGTTTGCACTTTCTTTCTTCTTATTTCCTGCCATTCTGATCACTTAAATTTCTTTATCCTTTGGCATACCCTGGTGTACCTACACTTTCTCCTCTGGTGTTCTATGGGCATGTGGAGATTATTCAAGTCTTTGACACTGTACCCTTCATTTCTCAGTTCAAAGCTCTGCTTATCAGTTCTGCCAGACTTGCTTCCAGAAGGCTGTTTCCACAGTTGCTTAGGCAGAGTCTGTCCTTCAAAAAGGGTCTTCTTTCAGTAAATACATCCCAATGGTCAAACATTGCCAGTCCTTTGGCTATCTGTTGATCTTTCTTAAAGCACTCTTATTTTTGGCCTGGTTTTTATTTCCTATTGTACCAGTAAATGCTAGGCCCTAGTGCTCTCTTTAAATAAGCAACATTAAGAAGGGAAAATTAAAAAATATGATGGCATCAACCCAAAATCTCCAGTAATCTTCAGCTGTAAAAGCAAACTCCCTCATGCAAGAAGCCAGCCCAAAGAGACAACTGAGCAGCAACCACAACCAGCAGCGAATATTCTGTTCCACACCCCTCAGGATTTCTTGTCTATGCAAAAAGTTTTGCCATCCTCGCTGTGTCTGTCAGAAGCATGAAAACAATTGCCTGAGGTAGACAGAAAAATATCAGGGAAAAGAAGTCTTTTTGCTGGTTTATTATTTTGTTCATCAAAACAGTTCCACTGAGGTGGTTCTGTTGGCATTATATTAGTGTAGGTTTGCTGGAAAACCCTTTCACATGTAATAGACAAAGTCTAATGGAATCGCAGAGAGCAGGGACTACGCCGTGTCTGTTCTGCTTTGGAGGGTGATTCAGCAGGGGTGGCTTTAGAACCACATCAGTTTTGGGTAGAAATGAATGTGATGTGAGAAAGGGCAGGAATAGCCCCCATAGAATTGAAAAAGGCTGCAGTGGATGCTCTCATGGGTGTTCCCTGCTCAGAGGACTTCCTCTGATATCAGCATTCCTGAGCCACAGGCTCAACAAGCTCAGCAACCACTTCTGACAAGCTAACATTTTGCTCATGTTCGACTTTAAAAAAAACTACTTAGAATATGAGTGACTTTTCATAACAATGACAAACAGATAAGGAACCGATAAATGTAATTGTAAGGGAACCTGAAGAAGTAAGGTAGTCACTTGACTTGGACACACAAAACACATTCAAGGTTTGCTTTCCCTTTTCATTCTTCCCTCTCTTCCATCCTCCTTCACTTCTACAATTTTTTTTTCTTCCTTTGTCCTGTCCTTTCCTGTCCTGTCCTGTCCTGTCCTCTCCTTTCCTCTCCTCATTCCTAAAAGACTCATATTTCTGTGGAATATGAGATGACATGGTTGATCTAAACTCACAGTTAAATTTGATTGAATGAAGTGCAAAAATGTATTGGCACTATAAGCAGCTTTGTATTGTAATGAATTCAGAACTGATGTGTGAATTCAGAAAAAAGCCGTGGTATTTCTGGAAATGCTAGCCTTTTTTTTTTTTTTTTTTTTGTAGTGCAACAATTCCTGTTAGTTAAAATACCACTTAAAGAGTCAAAACAATGTAATTTTGTATATGATCACCATAATAAGCACATGCTATAAATATTGAATAAAATTCTGTGAGGAAACAGCCCCCTTGGTATACAGATCTCTGAGTTATGCCTCTAGGTTTAACAGTAAATTAGGTGAAAGGAAGTGCTGGCTAGCCATTGAAAACAGAGTGTTAGGAGTGAGTAGTTTCTATATCTGGTCCAGTTACCAGTTCACTCTGAACTTCAGAAAAGTGATTTCAACTCTCAGTATCTGTAAAATCAGAAATGTGCTAATATTTCCTGTCCTCCTGGGCCCACAGAGGGTTCTTTGAGAAATCCACAACACACTCATGTACAAGTAAATCACAGCTGTTGAGCAAATGTGATCAGCATGGGAATGGACCTGTGAAGACTTGAAGTAAGTTGGCCATTAACCACATTTCTGTCAGCTATCTCTGTCTACTCAGAGGCCACTCTGCTAAAAGGGGTTCGAAGAGCCTGTTTCAACCAGGGTGTTGGCTCCCAGGGCTGCAGCTGAAGGGCTGTATGGTCGGCCAGGTGATGTGCTGGTCTTGTCTCTTCCAGCTCACCTGAGGGGAGGCTCTGGACAGCTGCAGTCGGCTTCAAATCCCGGCCCCCACCCTGTTTCCCCCCTCTGCTTTCTGCTGCCCAACAACTGTATGGTTAAGCTGAAGAGTGAACATCAGAAGTTCAGAGAGGCTGAGACTCTCTAACTTTAGCTTAGATATGCCACTGCAGCTTGATGAAGTTTATTTCCTACAGATGGCTCCAAAATTCCCAGCTGCAGGATTTCCCTCTCAGCATTTTTCCCTAGACAGAACATAACCTACCTATTTTTACCTTTAAAGGTCGAGGAGGAACAACCAAGCAGAAAAAAAATCCATCCATCCATCCATCCATCCATCCATCCATCCATCCATCCATCCATCCATCTTAACTACAAAGATACCAATTCTGGCTCAGCTTGTTCTCTAGCTGCTAATCACTAGAAGCTATGAGAGTGTATCGGAGAACAACGGCTGCATTTTTTGGCTTTGTAGTTTTTCCTAAACATCTGTTATTAGTCACCATCAGAGGCAAGAGTCTAGAGGGATGTTGGTATTATCCAGTATGACCATTCTTACATTTTGATATTATGTTCTGATAATTTGGCCTTACACAGCCTCAGGAAGCCAAGACATGGTAATATCTGGGCAAAAGGGCATGAATCAAATATTGCTGTCAAAGCCCGTTCACTAATATTTTGGAATAAGCACATAATAAAAATGATGAAGAATCCACCCTTCAGCTTGGCTGTTTGCAGCAAATATTATAAGGGTATTAAACTAAACAATGGCTTGTACTCATCTGGCTCTCCAGATGTTTTCTATGACTCCTATTTTCTATCAATCAGTTAACCACGGTTTTTGCTTTCCTTAGCAACGTATTTCCAAATCACAATCAAAGAAACTAACGGCAAATAATAACGGCTAGATTGTATTTGATTGCTGCTAGTTGCTCATGGGAAAGGAAACTGCAAGAAACACTGCCAATCCTTCACACTGGCAGACCAGCCAGGAACACTTCCAGCCCCCCTGACTGCCCCCGCAGCGCGCTCCGTGCCAAAGGGGCTGTGCAGTGGTCGCGTCTGATGGGGAGACCCTATGGCTAGCAGTGGTGGGAGACGTGCCTGATTGCTACATGGGACAGGAGATACAGAATAATTTATTTCTCTTTCCGCTCAGCCCTTTATTACAGCCTGCCCAACTCACTCAGAGACACAGCAGGCTTCAGTCATTTAGAGTTTATCAGTGGGTGTTTTTAGCCCGGCTCCACGAAGAAGCACAGCTCATATAATTGCTCAGTGTGTGCGTGCGTGTGTGCGCACGGTTGTCCAAAAACTTTTGTACTTTTGTACTTTTGTACCCATTGGGTAATTGTAGATGAACCTGGCAGAAAGGTAGAGGTTTCAGAGATAATCAAGGTGGTAAGTTTTTGTGAATATAGAAAACGGAAGAGTTTTTCTACTGATGGAAAGGCTGCAGCCCACGCTCAGTTCTTGTTTGACACAGAGAGAATCCACCTGGGAAAGAGATTGGATGTATGTGAAGGAAAGCTTCAGTCAGAGCTTATACCTTATTAGATATAAGGGAATCCACTCTGCAGCCAAGGCTTCTCTCCCCTATGGATTCTCCAGTGTCTGATAAGGGCAGAATTCACAGTGCAGCAATAGTATAATTCATTTAAAATGTCAGTCAGCCATGAAACACTAACTCCATTGGAAACTAGGCTCCGGAATAATTCTGGTATTCATGGAAATACTTGTTCCCTCACATACTGCAAAGCTCCGGGAGGAATTATGGGTGTTTCTCCATTGCTTCCAGTCTCCAAGCTAGCTCTCTCAGAACTATCTCTGCCCAACAGTAGTCTGGGTCTCTCTAGTGCCCACAGCCTCTGGAGGCTTCAGAGAGGAAAGTTGTACTTCACTTCTTCCCTCAGAGCCAGGCTCATCAGGCACAACTTGTCTGAAGAACCTTATTCACAAAAGAGCTCCCCGCACCCTTTTAGGCATNAAAAAAGAAAAAAAAAAAAGAAAAAGAAAAAGAAAAGGCCAGCTTTCTCAATGGCTTCCTGGCCAGAAAGAATTGCTGGCTGCTGAGCGCTTGTGGAAAAATGCTCTATTGAGAAGTGTAAATGAGAATGGAATCTTTCTGAAAATCTGGATCCAACAGGGGACTATTGGCACTTGAAAGTTTGGCCCTCATTTCGTTTGAAATACGTAGCTCTTAAATGAGCAAAATCAGAAGTGACTTTTCAAAAGTCTCCTGCCTTCATTTCCCCTTATTCCCAGGTAGCACTGAAAATACTTGTGGTATTGATGTCAGGCATTATGCTCAAACCAGGAAAAAAAGAAAAGGACACATTTCAGTTGTCTGAGTGCTCAGGTTTCCTCCAGATACTGTTTTAATAACAGACTCATTAGGAAATTCCCCAATTATTTGTATTGTCTTCCCATGTTAAAAGACAGAATGTGATTTCTTAATTTCAATGTTATTATTGAATAGGGATAGCTATTCCCTGCAGAATGAATGGATTATTCCAATCCACTCAGGGATCAGCATTATTTCTGGCTGCTACATTTCCCTGGGAATGCATACTAATGTCATGATAGGTATTTGACAGTGGTATTAAAAAAGTAAGAAAGGAGAGAGACATATCAAGTAATTCGATTAGTGATAAAGAGCGAGCGGGAGATCAGCACCTGGAGACACATGTGAGTTCTGCCATCGGAGAGAATCCCACGTAAAACGTAACAATTCTGACGCCTGATCTTGGCGGAACGTAAGTCAGTGCTGATTTGTCACAGATCTGCATGGGAGCAGGGCTTCGATGACAAAGAAAGCAAAATTTATTTTCCATATAGCTACATGGTGCTGTTTGACTTCAATAGGTGTTGCAAATACACGCTGGGAGTTAGACTCTGGCTCTGCTAAAAGTCGGGGTTGCAGGAGATTGCACTGAGATTGTAGGCAGGACAGATCAGATATTACACAAGCAAGAAGGAAATACAAACCTCGCAGAATTAACATATATTGTCACATTCTATTAAGGTTTTCTGTGGGGCTAGATCAGATTAAATGCATTGAATCACAGTCATCTTACAGCATATGAAAATATTGTCATGGATAGAATTTTTCATTAGTGAATAAAATGCAGAATAATGAACAGTAGACAAAAAGGAGAGAAGATGTAAAGCCAATCAAAGGAAGGGCAGATGTTTAAAAAGTCTTTTGCTATTCAGGATTGTGATCCAACAAAAGCAATTATGTTTCTGCTTTCTCAATTTCAAAACAGCAGAAAAGAGCTTTGAGGTTTTTCCAGTGCTTATGGCCTATCTCCACACCGTTAACTGAACAGAAGGTAACATAATACCAAACAGCCAAAGGCAACTGATTCCATGCAAAGCTTATAATTTGGGACATCCAGTGAGTTAAAGGGGATCATAATCAAGAAGGAGATAGATACATATATTCAAAAATTGCCAAAGAAATCTATAAGAAGCCTAATTAAATTCTCTTATAAATCTGGAAGAGGAATCATAAAAAGAAAACTCAATCAGTGCCTACAGGTGGAAATTTCACTTGGTAACTGCCCTCTGAACTCATGAGAAAGATAATGTGTGGAATTTTGTTGAGGAATGGCTGGCATGTGACTGCAGAAAAACAATAGACTCTCTTGGCAAAATACTGAATATCATTTTTGCTCAAAATTTTATTGTGTTATTTTTGAATGGATAAATACCTAAGCTGTAATTATAAATACAGTCCACCGCACTTCTTCTCCAGTATCCCTAACCACGCACCTAAACAAAAGTAAGTGAGGCTGGATATGGGAATCTTCACTGAATGCAGTATATGTATGGCCCAATATGCAATAAAACAGAGAGGAACACGACAGAATAGCAAGAGAAAAGATTCAATGCCAGTCATTCTACATTGTGAGAGAAAAACTTTCTTAATAATACAATTCTCTTCCTTTATTACCTGATGCAGGTCTGGTGTAGAGAGATGCTGCTTGCTGGTCAGAGTAGCACCCTAATAAAAATGGTGAAGGTCGCATTCCACCCTTTGCAGTAGTCATACAACTTATTAAGGCTGAGCCATTGAAAGGGGCCTGCGGGGAGACACGAGCACAGGCAGCCATAGAATAGAAAGTTGTTGAAGTCTGTGGAATTTTTGCCAGGGACTTCAGTGGGGCTGGGATTTTTCCCACAGAGTTTGTCTTCTCTTTCTCTGCCTCTGCTTCTGCTGTGCTTCCCCCCCGCCACCCTGAGGGAGGAAGAGGAGGCATAAAATCTCCTTTTTGCAGGTAAGTGGGTAGAACTTCTTCAAGGCACCGTAAGATGAACCTGGGCACAATTCCAAACAGTCTCATTCATGCCCAAAATACAACTTAGGCAAAATGCAGGTGCATACTGAAGGTCACATAGAAAATCCTGCCAATCTTCCTGCCAAGATTAGGTGTCTTCCAGGCATGTGTGTTGCTGAGTGTCACTTCCTTAGGTGCTCAGTACAGTCCTACTGTATGTGTCCAGCCATTCCCACCCACAGCTAGCTCAAGTAAAAAGGAGCGTAACCCTCCTGCAGGCAGAGGAGTTGGGGACCTGCTTTCCTATGCATCAGGAAGTGCTAAGGTACGGTGAAAGCAAGGACAAAGCCTGGAGCAGGACCTGAGGGTTCAGGGGAACAACACTCTCAGTCTTGCCAGAGAAATAAAGAACAAGAGGTACCAATTGCTGCCCCAAGACACAGGCTTCTGCCTCCTTTTCCTGGTCTCTGTCTGAAGCAAAGTAGTACTATCGTGGTTTTGTTTGTTTTGGGTTGGGTTTAGGGTTTGGGGTTTTTTTGCAACATGTGGCAGAAAAAGCATCAGCCTGCTTGTTTTGCATTTTGAACTGGCCCTGCTGCAGGGTTACATAGTTGAACCATTCCTATTTCCTTCTACGAGCTGGGCCTCCCTTCCTCATACTCTGTTGGGTCAGAACCAATGAGGTTCGCCCCGAAGGTCCACAGGACCATAACATGGGACTGCTCCGGCTTTTGACAGCAATTGAGAGCCCTCCTGCCTGTTTTCTGGGGCCCACCGTGCTAACTAGAAGCTTTTGAACATGAAGGGGTGTAGTTTCATTACTCAGGATCAGCTTACAGTAAAGCAGTTCCCCATCTGGCTTGGAAAAAGGACATAACAGGCTCACCTCCATCTGCAAAAGACCATGTCAGCATAGTCTCATACACTCTTGGTCTCAGCGTTCTCAGCCACTTCCTTTCAAACACGACAACCGCCGTCTGCCCTTTGTGCAATTGCCTGGCAGCTTGAATGCTTTGGGAAACAGAAGTTTTCAGTTCTCTTGGCTTTGAAGGTCCCTTAAGGAGACTCTCATTGAGAAAGAGGAGGTAGCAGGGAAGAGGACCACATCCTACTTTGCACTGAAGTGGGCCACAGTGCAGTCAAGGAGTCTGTAGCTGCAGAGCTAAATAGAGCAAAGGTGAGGCACTGTTTTTACATCGTATGTAGACAGGAATGGGCCAAACTTCAGGGTTCAGAGCTTCTCATTCTCAGTGGGAATACTTATTACCTGCACCACTCGTGGCACTCCTTTCTGCTACCTCTGGCTCTATGCTCTGTGCTTTCTGCTGCATAGTGACCCAGACAGCAGAGAAAACAGAAGCACTCTCTCTTCACTATTCCCATTCTCACCTATATCCTTCTGATGAAACTACTGTCTCTACATTACTGTAGAGTCTGCTGAGATAGGGCTCGAGTCCCACTTCTGGGGCTCACATTCAACTGGCTATTAGCCAAAAGTGGTATCACCATGAACCTCATCCCGAAGGAGAAGAGGGACAAGCCACCTGCCTTCAAATGTGCAACTAAGATAGCTAAACACAGGACAGCTTGGTTCAGAAGCAAAGGCACACTTAACTGCAGCTCCGACGTGGAGCAAAACTCCCCTTACTGGGACTTCTTACTGGCTTCAGTGACATACTTAGCTTGCTGTGCCCATGCTTAGGGTATATTTACATTGGTGAGTATAGACAGACATGTCTGCTCCACCTGTGATCCAGGCCAAATGAGTATATGGCATTGTCGTCCAGGAGATTAGTCTTGTGAGCTTAGGTCCAGAATTGTAGCCATACGGGTACCCACAGGTGCAGGCAGAGGTCTCGCTGTACCCATCTTCAAATGGTTACTTTTAAATGCTAGATTTCCCCAGTCAGCGTCAAGGGAATTTATCTGCTTGCATGCTGCCTATACTTTAGCTCATGCTTGTGATGTAACCCAGGAATTTGCTCACTGCTGATATCTATAGCCAGAATGCCACTCCCTAGGCTGGATCTTCAAACTGTTGGGTCAGTGGAGACCCTGTGTGGGCAGCCTGTGTGGACATATTTGACTTCTGTTGAGTTGAGGGCTAGCTGTTAGCACAAGCAGAGCGAGAGCAGTGGCTTGGACCGACCTTTGCCCAGGTTATAATGGGTTATTATAATAGCCATTTAACCTGTGTCCCATGTCCTTGAAAGCCAGGCTGTGTGATGACACGAAGTGAGAGGTCAGAGTATGCATCAAGGAACCTGCTGCTCCTCCAAGCAGTCATCCCCGCAGTTACCCAGTGACAGCAGCATACAAGTATGGCTCTCTGACATGTTTTACTTCTTCCCCTCCCCTCTAATAGCTTGGAAAGCCCTGGGAACTTGGTCTACTTTCTCTTCCTTGAGGCAACAAAGCTGGATTCTGGGACACTGCAAGGCACCTTGGTTTGTCCCATGCATGGTGTGGTATCTTGTCACACTCCAAATGTGCTGGCCACTCAGAAGCTTGGGCTGAGAGACAGAAGCAAATATCTGAATGGTGGTGGTAGAAAAAAAAATACAAAGAAACAGCATGTCGGGTCTCCTCCTAAGCACATAGCCTCCACCTCATTGCTGAGATAGGTTGTCTCTGTTCCTGTTTCACTCCAGGGAAGACGAGACCCTGCTTCCTCACCAGTCTGCCTGACAGCTCGCTGAGGACGTGCTCCTACTGACAGTATAATAAGTGGCACCAGTTGAGCAGTAGCTTAAAAAGCCATCCCTTACTACCTCTCAGATAATAGCTGGTGCCTTCAAGCAAAGAAACCTGCCAGAGTATGTGCCATTTGGATCACAGCGTCAGGAGAGTCACAAAGCTCATCAGGACAAATCCATAGGCAAACATCCAGTGTACACAGAGCTTTAAGGGTCTTGCTCAGCACTGTGAATTTTGATTCAAGAGCTAAGCACCCCCTTCCAGGTATCACATAGCTGGCTGAGGACTGCTATTAGATGAGCTCTTCTGCTGATCATGGTAAAGAGGTGGATGCACTCAGCTGTGTCCAGAAGTTTGTCCCCTTTCCCCTTTTTCTCCTTTCCCCAGATGCTACAGCCAAATTGGTTTTGCAGTTTATCTCTTTGTCTGACTGCTTCTTGACTTCCAGAAAGTGATTCAGGTTAAAAGAGAAGAGCCTTTGGAGCTGGTCTCGTCTGCATGGCTCCTTGGATTATCCCAGGCAAATTGTACCGGGTAAAGCTCGGGGGAACAGCTAGAGACCTCATTTTAGCTTTCCGTTTCTGGGATTCATGTTGCACTGTAACAGGCTAGCTATTGCCACCATGAAGGTCTTGAAAAGGGAGAGGAGAATACAGAAATACCTCAATTGCACCCCTGCTCTGCCCCCACTAGGCTCTTCTAAATGGTTTCTGCAGGAACAGATGGCATAGGAATTGGCTCTGTCAGCTTTTTATGAGCTAGGAACTCCCTTGTGCCAAGGGAATCCTTGAATGGGGAGATTCGGCAGCTCCCCAGCTCTTCTGAAGTGGGTCAAAATGATTTAAGAATCTGGCCCGTTGCAGCCTCATTTCCTCTGTAAACCGTACCAAATTGAGGGGATGATGGGATGGTGAGAAGATAGAGAATAAAATTTCAAAGAGGATCAAAATATGCCATTTTAGCTTTTGTGTGTATAAACATGCATAATATGACATTTTGTTTAGACAGTTATTTAAAAAGAAACTTACAATCTTTTTAATTAACACGAATGCAAAGGAATAGGCTATAAATATGAACACGGGAAGGTAGGAGTTGACAGCACACAGCCTTCCAGACAATCTTTTTTTCAGTTGTTACAGGGTATAATAAAATTTTGTTTTCCTTTGCAAATTTTCCATAATGTTTATGTTTGTTTTAGGTAACAAATTAACTGTAGGTGACATTTATTTTTTTTCCCATGTATCATGTCATGTGTCAGAAGCCCTCACCTTGCAGCTAGAGTGGGAACAGTGAATGAGATTAAAGGATGAAAGAGAAAGAGAAAGTGAGATTGCCATATGGGCAGACCATACCTGAATGGTGGATGTGATATACCCTCTAATTTATGCTGCTGCCACTATTAAAACATCTCTGGCTCCACGTCTCATTACTTTACCTTACTTTACCTTACCTTACCTCTGCCATTCCACTGCTGCCCACTTCGCTTTACCTCTGCTGCCTGTCTGCCTGACTCGTGAAATGCTAAACAATTTTGATATTTACCTGTTTATGATTAAATTGCAAAATGATCTGTTTAGTTCTGTTCTAAATTAAGGTCTGCATTAAATGTCATAGCATTTATCTTTCATAAAACGAGACAGCAAGGACACTAATTTCCCAGGCACTCGATCACTGCCCGGTGCCACTGGAGAGAGTGGCTGTGCAGGCGCGTGCCCACCATTCACAGCCGGCTTGACAGCGCCCAGGCGGAATCATAAAAGTCAATTAATCATTAAAAGCTGTTACCAGCCCGTATTGAACTGCTGTGGCACAAAATGTTAATCAGCCCCACATCAATACCATAAATTCCTGCAAATTGGAGCGGTCGATAATGCCGAGGCCCGGCAGGTCGATGGGAGGGCACAAGGCCTCTCCGCCAACATGGTGGCTGGGCAGCTGCCCTGTCCTGTGCCGGCCCGCTGGGGCTGAGCAGGTGCCGATGCATCACTGCCCCTGATGGGTCTGTCAATAACACCGAGCAGGGGAGGGCAGCCCTCACAATTTAATCGCTCTAGGCGCCGTGTGTCGCTGCATATGTGGCAGCTTAAAAGCAGGGCCAGGTCAGTAGCTGCCCAGGGACGGGATGGGGCGGCTGGCGCCGTCTGCCATTAACCCGGGCGCTGCTGCAGGAGGAGTCACCTGGAGCTCCCTGGCTTAGGAAACTGTTCCCTGCTGAGTTATAATGTTACTCATGAATGGTCGTGGAGTTGTTCATTAATCCCCTCTGGGCCCCGGGACAGTGTTTTCCTGCAGCCTCTGGTGCGCTGCTGCCAGGCACCCATGAAATGGGGCACATGGAGGTGTGGGCAAAAGGGGAAGGTCGCTTCTGCCTTGGCACCTGCCTCACACTTTTCCCCACGTAACTATTGCTGTCATGGAAGTATGAGCAGTACAAGCAAGCTGTCCCTGCAGAAGAGAGCTGCCCCTGTGGAGAAGCCACTTTGGGCCTCTCCTTCTCAAAGCAACCCTCTCTTTCAGTGTTGGCTGTGCCAAGACCTCAGGTGGCTTCCTTGCCACCCTCATCCCCAGGGCCAAGGAGGACTCCTGACCTTCCCACCCGGACATGCAGAACAGACTGGGGCAAGTGTAAAATCCTCTAGAAGAGAAGTGAGTACCATGGGAAGGACTACGTCCCAAGGGAGAAGGACTCGGCTCCATGAGGCCATCCCAGCGATGCCCCCGCTGCCTTCTGCTGCTACTTCTCCTGGGAGGGGAGACATGAGGGGAGAGATCCCTGCCCACCATCCACCAGGCTGCCGAAGGCTCAGCTGAGCCCAATCCATTTATCTCCTGTTACCGTTATTAAATCTGACCTGCAGTGGGGGGAAAATAGCATTTTTAAGATTGCAGGATATTAAGAAACTTCTTTAGAGATGAAAAAAATGCCCAATACCGTTACTCTAGGGAAGGATTGTATTCCACTGGTTTCATTGTCATTTAACGCAGAACATAAAGGTTAATGCTGAATAAAATAATACCCATGTTGATTATTTTAATAGTCTCCAAGTATAACTTTTTCCCTGGCCTGCAGTTATCTAATCCATGTGCTGTACATGCACCAGCAGTATTTTGTACTTTTCCATGGCACAGATATGATGGTTCCATTAAGTTCAGTGCCGAGAAGCTATTGTGTGTATCTCTAATACAATCATTCCATACTCTATGGAGAATGGAAAATATACGGATCTACAGGCATGCTAATTCCCAAGATTTGTACATTTTTAAAGATTAATAAAAAAGTCCATCTTATTATTATCATCCGAGTTATAGGAAACATCAAAATAAATTAGGAATCCTACTGTAAAGAAATCCCCTATTCAACATATTGAGACAGGATGATGTTATGAGTGCTCAGACAAAGGTAATACAGTCCCTCTATTTAATTGCCCTGACACCTTGCTCAGTTCCTCCAGCTATACTCTGAAAGCTAAAAAATCCCTCTCATTGTTATTAATTGTATTCCTTTTTAAATGTAATATCATATTGCTGTGGACTCAGCTAATGAAACATACCCATATTACCAAAATAGGTATATTTCTTTTTGTACAACACATTCTATCAAAACTGTCTGCTAAAGACATTGTGTTAAAGACCTTTCACAGAGCTTTATAAAGAATGTCTCAGCTACTCCAACATTTCTATTACATGATCATTAAAATGCCCAAGAGAACTAAACAATATAGTGTGGATCCAGTTATCATATGAGACTTTCGAAATATTGTTAATTCCTGCCACTGATTTATGTTAATACTAATGCTAGATTACATGCTATGGCTACTAAACAGCCACTGAATACCAGTTCACACAAAGACAGTCCCCATCCTCTCTACGAAAGCTGCACTCTTCTGTTGTAATCGGAACCTGAATTATTTATCTCTCCTTATCCCACAGTAGTTCACTTGACCACAATCACTTTTTTCCCCCCTGGTTCTACCACATATAAATGCATGTAAACATGACATAACAACAACTACTATCTTTGCCTATTTCAGTCACATGAGATCAGTCAGAGATGGAAGCAAAATATTGCCCAGTGCTGAGCAGGAACGGGGTATGAGGTTGCCTAAACAACACCCCTCCCTGAGTGGTCTTCAGTATTTTTAAATGCAGGTCCAGTGTAAATCACAAACTGAGCAATACAGAAGACTTCCTTGCTGATCGTTTCCGCTGCTGGCAGCTTGTCTTAGGTGCCCACTGCTTTTCGCAGCTCTAGCTGGGTGTGAACAGCTCCTCCGCAGCACGTGCACGGGCTCTGCTCTCTCTGAATGAGACTCCAGGCAAAGCAAGTAGCGTGGGCAAGATCAACTACGGGTCCATTTTTGATGTTCATGTAAGAAATCAATCGCAAAATATTCTGAATCACAGAATATTCTGAGTTGGACAGCACCCCCAAAGACCATTCAGTCCAGCTCTGAAGTGAATGGCCCATGCTGGGATCAAACCCACAACCATGGCATTATTAGCACCATGCTCTAACCAGCTGAGCTAATCTCATCCTCTTCCTAATCAAGAACAGAGACATGGCCAAAGCTCCTCTACACGAGGGGTGAGTACTGCATCCACAACGTTACTGAGCAGTCAGTGGCATTTCTGTGGGATTATTTTAATCTGTCTGTAACACCTGCTCTGCAGTCTTTAGGGCTGGGTCTATGCGTTATTTGTCAGAATGCATTTTGCTCCCTTCAGATGTGGCGCATATAAGTTGAATTCCATCTGTGATATTTGTATGCTGCAGCCCCACTACCTGCTGTCTCACTCTGCACTTTGACTGGCCTTGGCTCATCCAGAGGGTAGGAATCCAGCTCTGCTGAATTAGTTCTGAGGATCTTTCTGGAGAGTTCTTTGGGGAGGGTCTGTTTTCCTGTTTCCAAAATAAAGAAGCTCACGCTGCAACCAAGGACATTATTTCAGCTGTAGGACACCAACACATCTCGCAAGTTCTTCCATGTCTTTTGCAAGCAGCAGTGAAAAGGATGTTCTTGGTCATGGCAGCCATCCTAAAAGTATCAATATGGAGGGATACAGATTCCCATTGTGCACTTACTGTTCTGTAACCCAGGCTCCAAACAGAATTCACAACTGCATGTTTCTTGCCATAAGGAGTTTTACCAAAATGCCATTTGACCTGGTGACGGGACAGGTAGGAACTTGATCTGAGCTGCTAAGGACCCATAGTGGCAACAGAGTAGCATGCTGTAAACGGAGGATGATCAGCTACGGAAAGAGCAAAAAAAAAAAAACATTCATGGAAATTTGAACCACATCTCAGCTGGCAAAGAAGATGGCTATTGTTATTCTCAGGAAATGCCAAGGAAGGGGTTGAAAAGGTTGTTTAGAAAGGTACAACTCAAATTACTTTTGCTAGACAGTTTGAAATGGGAATAATGGAAAACAGAAAGATAGTTCACAAGGTGGCATGTGCCATTTGGAAGACTCTGGCATTCTGCTACCTGTAGGTATGGGATGCACAAAACTTGGACTCTATCCGCGCTGTTAGAGGACCTATATCACAATTTTCTGTATTCTTGACCTCTCAGTTACAAATTAGTTGAGAGGTATATTTTTCCACTGTGCTTTTAGCTGTCGTTCATTGCACTGTTTCACTGCCAGTGCCGCTCAGCTAATAGGACATCCCATGCTGGATTTTTCCACAGCCCTTGCTTGTCCAAGGCTCAGCAAGTGCCTCGTTGTCCTGGCGGGTAAACCTACCAACAGAACCATCATATTAACCACTATCTTAGTGACTCTCACTGCCTATTTCAGCCGCCAACTAGAGCGCATAAGTTTTTCACCAGAAAAAACAATGGAGCGGAAATAGAAGGGTGAGATTTTTATCAACACCCCTTCCCCCAACTTCCTTTAAAGAGATTGATTAGGCAGAATCATTTGTGAGTACGTACGACTGTGTGGATGTTTGAAACCACAGAAGTGGATATATGTGCGTTATTAAAAGCCAGGGTCACTGCAAGGACTTGAATCTCAACAAGAACTCTCGTGGTGAGCTCTGAAATACTCATCTCCTTCACTGGAGGGATGTGAACGGGGCCTTTGCTGTTGGGCCATGGGAGAGTGGACCCCAGAGTCCAGCTGTGGAATCTGCAGATGGAGACTCTGTTTGGCTGTGCTGCTGACCCACACTAGCTCTATCTTCCCTTCTTCCTGCATCTGGTTTACTTTGCACACATTTTCTTGGTAAGCTAGTGATGTCTGCTGGCTAATGACCTGCTGGCTCCTGAGACTGAAAGGGAGGGGAGCAGGACATCACTGACAGGGGTGCAGAAATGAGTGAGAAGGGAGGAGCAGAAGTGGCCCACAAACAGTATGGGGTCTCAGGCCTGTGTGCAGGGGGGGACTTTGGAAGCGATGCTGACCATATACTGTGAACCAACTCTCTTTTTTAACCAAGGAAGCCTAGCCCTGCACTATTCAGTGATGTTATTGATATGGTGCCTCAGAGGTGGACTCTGAATTCCAATTAGTTGTAATAATTAGTAAAGTTCAGTACCCCAAAGATGGTATTTTAATTTAGGAAAACAGAAGGTCAGATTTTATGTGTTATAAATTAATCTAACTCCAAACCGTTCAGTACTACAGTATAATTTCCATTATCTGACATACTGGTTTTGGTTGCAGCGGTTACCATGACAAACCATTTTTCTTCTGGGGAGCAGAGGTGTAGAGGTAGACTTTAACCTTTTATGGCAGTCTAAACCTAGAGTAATTCTATTGAGTTTGAAGGATTTACACCAGATTGACAATGTAAGAAATGAGGTCAGAATCAAGACAGTAAAGCAGTGCCATTTAGCATCTATCAGAGTTGATGAGGGCTTACCTTGTAATATTTAAAACCATGGGTATTTTCGTCAGATAGGGAAATGCACTTTCAGAGTCCAATTTAACAAAGTCTAATTTCAAAAACTGAAGCCCTGTTCTCCTAATCTGAGTGACTTTAGATACATATGGGAATATCAAAACATGATTGCCCTGAAACTCAATCTTCTTCTTTTTAATTAAAGAAAGAATCCTATCTTAGTCACCTGAGAATCTGAAAGATAGTCTAAGTATTTGACACTCAGAAAAACTTTTAACAGATAAATTATGATGACAAGAGACAAAAAAACTACCACCAACAGTAAAAGCAAATTTAAAATAAAGCTAAAGATGCTCTAATAATTTAGAAAAAAAAAAATCTAATCAATCCTGATCTTCAAATTCTTCCTTCAAGCCAAAAATAAATGTGTTGCAGGAATTAATTTAAGTTATAAAAACTCGTGACTAGATCTCAACTGTTGTAAATCAGCAAAGCTCCACTGATTTCAATGGAGCTGCACTAAGATAGGTTAGATAAGAATCTGACCCTCAATTGCTTTGTAGTTTTTTTCCTAATCAACAAACAAAATACTGTTTTTAAGTCAGTGCAGAATCATAGAGTCCTAGAATGGTTTGGGTTGGAAAGGACCCTTGAAGGTCATCTGGTACAACCTCCCTGCGATGAGAAGGCATCTTCAATTAGCTCAGGTCACCCAGAGCCCTGTTCAACCTGACCTTGAATGTTTTCAGGGATGGGGCATCTATAAATCTGTTCCAGTGTTTCACCACCTTCATCATACAAAATGTCTTCCTTATACCTACTCTGAATCTACCCTCCTTAAGGTTAAAGCCATTACCCCTTGACCTATTGCAACAGGCCCTGCCAAAAATATGTTCTCATCTGTTTTATACATCCCCTTTAAGTACAGAAAGGCTGCAATAAGATCTTCCTGGAGCCTTCTCTTCACCAGGCTGCTCTACCTCAGTTCTCTCAGTCTTTCCTCATAGGAGAGGTGCTCCAGCCCTCTGATCATTTTGTGGGGCAGGGTCTCATCGCAGTGGAGTATAAAGGCAGAATTACCTCCCTCGATCTGCTGGCCACATTTCTTTCGATGCAGCCCAGGACATCACTGACTTTCTGAGCTGCAAGCACACCTTGCCAGCTCATGTCCAGTTTTCATCCATAAAAAATCTGTCTTAAGCCCTCGCTGTTCCTCAGTCATAACCTGGTGTTTCTTTTGTACCAGTTCTCTCAGTTTCTCCGTTTTAACAGTTTTAGAATTGAGAAAAATCTTTGAGAAAACACTTTATTTAAACCAAGTTCTGCAATCTTGACAAAGTATGTGTCTTTTACAACACACAGCACCACCTTCTCCTGACTTTGAAGGAAGAACTAGGCAATGCTAAAGGATTAATCTCCTGGCATAATTTCTCTGGTGTCATTCAGGCTAACATACATAGGAGTGCACATGCAGTCACATATCCTATATTGCTTGACAGGCTTTTGTTGGAAAAGTTTTACTGGGCACATCCTGCTTTTCCATTTTTAAAGTGTGTTCATCCCCAAGAATGTTGTATTGAAAAAATAGAAATGGAACACATCTGAGATAAATAGATCACACTAATACTAACACTCCTCTGATCCCTGCAGGCAAAAGCTGAAAAAGCATTTCAGGCTCCGGGCTGATGCTGCGAGTGCTCTGCAGAGATTTGTGCTTCCAAGGAGCAATGACTGGCGCGGACCGTGGTTCCTCAAGTGGTCTTTCAGCGCCAGGACTGGAGTCCTGGGCAGTGCTGGCAAAAATGCCTCCACAGCCAAACAGTGAACAAGGTGGGGGATGCAAGATCTGCTTTTCCCACCAGACGAATTCCCTGAACTGCTGTATTTCATGGCCACATAAACACCTGGCTAAGCAAAGCATTGCCATGACGTGGAGCTGGAAATGAGTAGTCGAGGGGCTGGAGGGTCAAGAGCTACCTAAGGCCATCTAAATAACACCAAATTTGTCACCAAATAAGAAGCCACACAATCTGCTACGCAATCTGCCACACCATACCACACGAAACTTTCAAGAGCCGTTCCACAGCCTGAATTACAGACGAGAAGCAAACAGGAAGCGTAGACAAATGGTGGAGCTCTGGCATCCTATGCCAAACCAATTAAGCAGTCAGGCCCATCGGTAAAATTGTCTGGAAAGAAAACAGCTTTGCGCCCTTCCTGAGTACAGCACAAAGAGAACTGGGAATACTGCAGGGCTGGAAGGAGACCCAAGCCAACCAGCAAATTGCAGTGTGGTGGCTACACTGAGTTCTGTCCCCTTGGTCCCCTTGGTTTTACAGATGTAGAGGTCCTTAGATCACTTCCTAATAACTTTTGACTGAATGCAATGTAAATGACACCCATGTAGTTTTCCTCTTGTTGACAGCGAAGCTTTTAAAACTTGGGCATACAGATATGCAATCCTATTTTGTGCTGTATTCTTTTCCATTTGCAAGTCTGGTTTATGGTCATAGCAATGGTAGGAGAAGGATAGCATGCCCCTTATCTTTTAACCATCAGGTTGCCATTGTGAACATTAAATAGCATCCTGACTGCTTCAAAATAAAAAGCACCAGTAAATATTTAAATAATTTAATTTATACAAAAATTAGAAAAGTCTGGAATTGTCTGTCATTCGTTGACCTTAATCATATCAACCTGTTCACAGACATGAGTGTATCAAATGCCAAAAGCCTGCTGGGAACCCATCCCTTTGCCAGCTGGTATGCACTGTATTTGATCAGGACTCTTTTTTGTATGGGAAGCAATGAAAGAGCCTCTACAGCCGTTTGACAAAAAAAGATGAAAACCAGCAAACACAACTGGAATTTTCTGAAAACAAGCACACACACTATGTGTTCATTTATTTTCCCACAAACGAGGAGATAGACAAGAGGATGCAGCCTGTGAAAGCCATGCTTATCTAGGACAATATCACTGGGGCATAATATATTACTGCAGAGAAAGCACATGTACTTCCAGTTTTCACCAGCTAACAGTTTGAGTACACGGAGCAAGCCACATAGATTGACAAGGAATTTTGTTGCCAAATGTTCATCACCCCTTGAAGAAGTTATGTGCTTTGCTGCACAGTGGTATAATTTTTTTCCCCACAGAAAGTGGAAAAAAATTCAGTACAGTGGAGGAGCAGATCAGCAAGCAAGGGGCCCAGAGTTATGCCTACAAATGTCCTCTGCAGCCCTTGAGAGGGGAGATGGAAAGGGTTATTGCTGCCTGGCTCATTATACATGCTCTGGGCCATCCTGTTGAATGCCTTTCCTTCCTGAAGCTGAATCATTTTTTGACTGAAAAAGGAGTAAATTTTACGCTAGAAATTTTCTCTTGACATACAACATTGGTGAAAGACAAGTGGGATGACACGTGTTATTATTAGTCTTTTAGTCTAAGATTGAATTTAAACACATGGGCTTAAATTTTCTTCTCGCTTTACTGGCCTTGCCACTTTTAGCCTTGCCTACTGGTTTTGTTCCTGACCAATATACCAGCAGCTATTTCCCTTCTATTGCTGCTTTTCCCCGGGTAGGTAAAGTGAGGTCTCTCTTAGCACTGAATTCTACACTAAATAAAATTCTGCCTTTTTAATAATGAATCCTTCCCATTGTCTCAGGGGCCACGCACACAATTAAGAACAATATGAAATTTAATTAACACAGGATAATTATAAGGGTATGAATGTCACAGGGAACTCTGAATACAGACCCCCCACAGCAAATGATTTGGGAGCTAGAGTGAAAGCCAGCTGCTAACACTCAGGTCCCAGATACCCAAGTGGCATTTCAACACCTGACCTCAAGTATCGAGGTACTGGAAGGAAAGAAAAGATGCCTGCCGAGCAATTAGAACCCAAGTGCTACAGATCTGTACGGGTTATGCTACGACAGGGAGCTATACCCACAGGTGGTGATGGAGGGACTGGAGTCTGGGCACTAAGAGCTCTGAATGCCTGCAGCCTGCCCACGGCTGCACCGCCTGTGGGGGCACCACAGGTCACATTGAAGGGACATTTCTCAAAGGGCACTTCTGTGCTAGTCACTATGATGGTCACAAGCCTGTCCTTTAAACTGCAAAACCACTTCTGGTGACATAAGGTGTTACCTGTTTTGCCATGCGTGTCTACATCCAGAGCGTATTCTGCAGTCCTGGAGCACCTTCGGACATTGTTTGGGAACACCAAAGAGCACACCTTAAGTAGCATCACAAGTACAATTTTTATTATCAAACCAAAAAGGCTACTGCAAGATTAAAGGGTAGTGGGCAGAGAAAGGAAAGAAACAACTGCCGCAGACAGCATTTCCA
Source organism: Mohoua ochrocephala (assembly GCA_013398855.1). NCBI lineage: Eukaryota > Metazoa > Chordata > Aves > Passeriformes > Acanthizidae > Mohoua > Mohoua ochrocephala. The sequence goes on along the minus strand of VZTA01022519.1, from coordinate 104,990 downwards.
TTAGGGGAAAACACTCGCTAAGATTTAGATAAATCTTCATTACAAAATCCAAGCACAAAGGTAGACATCTGAAGTGTGGTTAAAGTATTTCCATCCTCTTGCTTCTCCTGTCTTTTTCCCTCTCCCCAAGGAGCCAACACAGCTCTGGCAGTGCACACTGGCTGAGAAATGGGCTTCTATTCCTTAGACTGCAGTCATGTGCGTGTGTCTTCTCATTTAAGCTCTTCCATTCTGTTTCTTTCAGAGGCTGAGAAATCTGCTTTTGGGGAGAAGAAAAAAAAAAAAAAAGAAGTGGGGAAGCTCATTAGCAATTTGTTTAGAATTTGAATGTCAGCATAGTCACTTATGTCTAAGTGACTAAAAAATGTATGCGAGTACTCTGACTTTCAGCAAGAGATACAGCGTTCTAACATCAGAATGAACAATATAATTACTGTGTGTATGAAGACATATTGGTCTCCGTATAATGAGGTATTCAAATCTGCTCCACTTGAATCAGATCACAGAGATATATTAAACACACATGGCGAAAGAATTCAGTGTAAGGGTAACCATGTGTTCTGCCAAGTCTTTCTATGCATGAATGGGCTGCCAGGGCACCATAGGCTACAGACAAAGTACAGGAGAGCTGTGTTCAGAGGTAGGGAAGTGAGGTTGCAAAGGTATTTCCTCTTCATTCCCTCGAACATGTGAGTGTCTCCCATTTCTCTTCCTCTTTCACAGGCTGGTGCACCTCAAAAGCAATTCCACCAGAATTTACTGTAACATTACTGTATCATGGTTCCCTGGTATGGTTTATTACTGTGTATTTACAGCACCCAAGAGTGAGCTGGCTGCCTGAGAGGGGTAGCGATTGCAAAGGCTATTCTCAGTTTCGGTTGCAGAATTGTTTTCACAAGTTCGCAACATTCTGGAAAACATGCCTCCTTTCCCAGCGCCACTGCAGCTATTTTCAAGCGGAGGTGCTTGAACTTGCTGGCTGGCGGCAGCGTGTGTATGCCTGATAGGTGCCGAGGATTGATTGACACGTTGGGAAGCCAAGGCTTGGGCCCCTTGCTGCGTCTGAGATCATGTATTACTGAGTACGATCAGGAGCAACCATTGTCAAAGCATAAAATGTCAATTTTTTGGCAGTGTTATTTCAACATCTAGATACTATGAAAAACATGGTAAGATGAAAACAGTAGCTGTTTTGCTTACTCGTAGAATTGTTTAAGCATGGATACCATAGCAGATTGAGTTACACCCAGCTGCCAAAACAGACACAGAGAATGTTTCTGTGGGTCATGGAAAAGACTGAGCATGCCGTTCCTTGGGTGGCTGAGCTACTGCAGAGACCCCAGTGTGACAGATCAGAAAAACACAAATGAATCAAGGCCACGATTTCAGTCTCTGCCACTCACAAGTGAGCCTGTGGTTAGACGGACAAGTTTCTCTGCTCCGAGTGTTGACTGATTTTAAAGGAAATTTTGTCTTGCTTTTTGTTCCCAGGGCATGTGTGATATTTATGATGTACAAAAAAATGCTTTTTTTTGGGTACGGCCGCTCATATGTCTGTTGGGTACAAGGGCATTATCAGAGGATGCTTCTCTTTTCCACATGTTGATGGAGGTAGAATTTCAGGGTGGCAGGAGCAAGCTGGGAAGGCAGGAGGAGTCCTTGCTCCTCTCTTGGCAGACACTGTGTCAGCGTTCTGCAGAGCACTCACCAAGATGAGGATGGCAAATGATACAGAACATAGGTTCTGGGGGGAAAACACCAGTTCGAGCGGCCGCCAGTGATACAAGCCTGGTAAGAGATTTATCAGGAGAAGCTTGTCCATTTTTAGTAAGTGAAAACGCACTGTTTTGAAGCAGAAAAGAGAGTGAGACCTATCTATCTCTTCAGGGAACCACAGCTGCCAGAAAGAAAGGTGTCAGATGTGGTTACCAAATCCAATTCTTTTAGAGGCTTCAGTGGTATCTAGGGAAGGAGAAGAGTCGAAAAGATTTAATGGGAATAGCATATGTACAACATCTCTTAGAATAAAGCTCAGGCTTTGTACTTTATTTCACTTAAAGTTGTACTACAGAGTTTATTTGTGCAGAACTGGTGAGGTAAAGCTGCAGTTCTAGAAAAACTGGATTATGGATGGTTCCTATCCTCTTTTGCTTCATACAACTCTTTGAAGTCTATGCGATGTTTCAAATACTAAACTGGGATTCAGATGCCAAGCTCAGTTTTTACTGCCCATTTGAATTAATAGCTCAAATATGTAGCGCTAGACTACTGAAAACCTTTTCTCACCAGCAATATTCTAATACTGAGATCAGCTATTACCCTATACTGCAACTCCGTCGAAAACCTACACTGTGCTTTAGTTCGAAAAAAAGACACATTCTTGCTTTTTAAAAGCAAATGTAGTAATACTTATTTAGCACAATGGTAGATTTCTTCTTTCCAGGGCATGAGGCTGCCTTTTGGTTTCACCAATTGTATCTGAAGGGTGTGGAAAATCAAAAAGAGACAAATAAGCAGATAGCTAAGCTGGATGGATAGACTGACTTCATCAGACAATGTTTGTCTGGCTAAAAACTCCCTTTCATCATTAGAAGAGTCAGTTCATATCCTCACCCCGTGGAAGTGGTTAGCTTTTAATTCATTCAAGAGATGCTATCAAAAAAGAAGGAGGTATTTTTTACAATCCCAACCCCAAAATAATACTGCTAAACAATACATAATTCATATTTCTTCAGAATTCTGAATGTGGTCAGAAATAAATAGCAGCACAGGCATTTAAGAGCTATTCTCATTGAAAAATGTAATTAATTGGTGTTATGCACAAAATATTTCTTTGAGGGGGGGAACAGCGTTGCTTTAATTACAAGTAATTGTTCTCAAAATCATGCAGCTCATAAGTTTTGCAGGCTAGACAGTGATTATGCATCAATACACTAATCTATCACCTTCATTATTTTAGTCATCTGGGTGTGATCATCAAACTTTGGAGTGTAACCCAGAGAAGAAACCAGACATATCTCATGCTTATGTTCTTTCCAAATCGGTTTGTTTTAGAAGCAGCTTGCACTGGTCATGCAAATTTCAATGCTTTTGTTTCAAATAAAATTAAATTAAATTCCCCTTTGTATATTATTAGATGATGACAATGGAAAGGATATTCTTGTGAGTGCACAATGGCCTGGAGGTCATTCAGGAGACCCCAATATCTCTAAATTTTGCCACAGACTGTCTTTGTAGGAGACAGGAGATTCCACTTTATTAATTTTGTTCAAACTGCCCAATGAACATATAGGGAATCAGCTACTGGAGAGACCAAGCAGGCTGACCAGCTCATTGCTCTCTTTATCTTAGACACCGCCGTGGTGTGATCCCCACACTGTCCATCTCCAGGTGCTCTGTCACCCTGGGAGAATGTCCCAAACCTCCTCCCAACTCAGGAATGCAGAGAGCCTTAAATCATTAGTGTTTGTACAGCTTACTATTTGATGTATTTAAATGAAAGTAGCTACCTAGTCACAAGTTATTGTGGTTACCATTATTGCTATTAACATTACTAGATGAATGCAGAGCTGAATCTGTTATTAATTGAGGCAGGGCTCATCCCAGCCTTTAGTCATCCCTACCCGAGATACCACATAAGCACCCATGTAAATCAAAGTTAAGCAGAGGATTAAGTGCTGTCCTGCATAAAGATGGTTTAAGTACATGTTTCCTGAACCAGGGCTGTTATTTTACTACTGTCTCTGCAGTACTGCTTTTTCTACCTCATTAGAATGAGAGGATGCTTGCATAAATTCCTCATATTGACACACAAGACTATGCCTGTCTCCCTGAGAATTTGGAGATTTCTTTCCCTTTCCCCAAAATTAATAAGTGCTGTCACCTGCATCGCTAAACACCAATTTGCTGCTTACCGCTAACAAGACCTCCACGTAATGTAGCTAAAGGTAGTATTTCAAAAATAGAGCTCTCCTGTTCTCAGCATGTCTGACAGGAATACATTAGAGGCACCTGTCCCTGGAACCAATATTTTGTTTTCTCTTTATCTACGTGGGAAGAAAGAAGTCTAAAGCACTGAAATTTGCCTTGAAAACAAAGCAAATGTGAGCACAGGAATCTGTTTTCCCATCCTGCGTAGCCTGTTTCAGTCCTCTCCAATCATATGGAGATTTTCAAAAGTAAGTAAACACTAAAAACATATCCATTTGAGTGAAAAACGAATATTATCTCTTTCTTAATAATTTTCACTTGAAAACAATCAGGGAGCAGAAAATCTTTTAATTACGTTTGAAACTATGAGACTGGCTCTGCGCTCACCAAGTCAAAGACATAAATACTGCATTATACCACAAATATACTGAAAATATCATCAAGCTTAAAAAAAGTCTATCATATCCATTATTAATCTGGATCAACACCAATAACAATGGTACAATAGAAACTCGGAACTGTAAAATCTAGATAGTCCTCACCCCAAAGGATGTGAAATGGCACAATATGCTTCTATATCCTTTTGTATTGCAAGAGAAGTTCTTATCCTGGTTTAAACTTGGAGAGAGTTAACTTCCTTCCTAGTAGCCGTTATGCTGGACTGTGGGATAGGTTCTTTCAATCCTTAGCTTCAGACATTTGTCCTGTATACTTTGACACCTGAGGGAGATTCCTTGGATCCCTTCAATATCAGTAGAGGGAAATTGGTGTTTTGAAACTCATCTAGTCAGATGTAAATGTCAGTCCAAGGAGATGCTGAGCAGGTACCTCCTAAAAATGCCCGTTTCTATGTATTTACTTCAAGAGGAGCCTTAAGTGATGTAAACGTCTGGATGCAAACAACTACGTTTAGTTAGATGAATCCCAGGATGCTGGGAGATCAGATGAATCCTCAGACTTCACGACTGCTCAGCTGCTTTTACTAGGCTCCACCTTTGTCCATCGGCATAAGTTTTATTTGGATGTCTTCTCTTTGAAAACAACTGATTGTGCTTTTATCTCTATGACGACGACGCTGTAAGCTGACAAAGTACTTTCACGACATGAATGTCTGTCCTGTCTAGGGTGGTTTGTGAATCCCTTTCAGTTTTTCCTAGCAGTGAGCAGCAGATTTGAATAATCTCAAACATGGATTTAATGCTAGATCTGACTCAGTGGAGTTCCCATTAAAAATATCTAAAATATGTCCATTGACCAACAAGGAAACTGGTCTTAAGTGTGCTGTCTTGGGGAGAAGAAAGGCAGCTCAGTAAATCAATAACATTCATTTCAATGAAATCCATTGACAGTAGTTGGGAATATAGATGTAAAACTGTTTCCTTTCTTATTCATCTGAGAAATTTTACATGCTATAGGAAAGAAGGGAGTACCCAAACAATACATTTGGGGGGGTTTATCCTGTAATTTTTTGGTGTTGCTTTCATGTGAAAAGACAGACAGTCTCCTCATTCTTGTTATGATTTACATGGTGTTTCAAGTAGGATCTCTTGTTTAATGTTCACTCTTATCCCAACCGGGCATTCGAATAATGACCATTTGTAAAAAGAAGCAGCAAAATATATTGACTAATCAAATCTTCCAAAAAAGATTGTTTAACACTTGTTGCAATTAATTACTATTTCATTATACATGTCTCTGCTCAGCTTTCTAGTAGGATTTTCAGACATGTGGTTTTCAAGAACCTGGCAGTCCTAAGACACTGCACAAGCTTTGCAGAAGTGGCTCCGATAAATCTTGGTAAGGTAAATATGTAACAGAATGACCTCAGACTGAAGTTTCCTTCTTGCCTGTTTTCTTGAGCAGGGATCTAAGTTTGAAAAAGCTGCCTTGTTTAAATGAGGATTTCACTTTATAAATAATAAGGTTGTATCCATTTTCTTTTACCGAGTTAGCAATCTTTTGACTATTTCATCTGCTCCTAGATCATGTAGCAATAAGGAATGAAGACACTTTATGGACCTAATTTTTCAAACACTTACCTCACTGTACACCAGAAGCAACTCCCTTGTAGTCATTAGGCCTGATTTCTCTCATACTTCATTCCTGCCTGGCTTCCAAAAACCGTGGGACATGGGAAGGGGCTGGGGAGACCTTCTGTCCCTCTCCTCCTCAGGCTGCTTTAAGTTGCGGCTTACAACATTGCTGCCATCCTCTAGGCTCACACAGGTGGGATACGGCACCAAGCACAAGGAGACCCAAGACTTGGAGAATCCCTTTTTAATATTACACACACGTTTTACAGTTACTTTAAGTCTCATTGTGAAGAAAAGAATCCCACACGTTGAAATTGGCCCTCTTTCTCTCCATAATCTTTTGTGTTCACAGTTGTTAAAGAAAACAGGTCGAGTCTTCACAAAAATTTTAGTTTGCTGGGAGAAGAAAAAGACGCAGTGAAGTGACACTTTGATTATAATTAAAAACTTTTCAGTTGATTTAACAGTTCACTTCAGGCATTTTTTGAGCTGTGGAAATGGCAGTGCTTTTAAGATAATGAACATTGTATGATCGCTAATGAAATCCATATATGCATACATATATATATATATATATACACACATGATCTATAGCTACATACACACACACTATCTATATATACACACACTATACATATATAAAAAATATATAAAATATACATATATGGAGTCTTTACGCTGTACATTTATCCATCTACCACATAGATATATAGTCCTCTTAAGTTTACTTTAAAAGGAATCAAATGGGAGGGAAAGCACATTTTTCAAATGTGGCTCTAATTGTCTTTTGTGAATGTTCTATAGCTCATTACTGATTGTTTACAAACCTTGTGTGGAATGGCTTTATGGCAATAGAGGAGGTAACATACCTTCATTGTTTATAAAATGACAGCTCCTAATGGACCATATTAGCTTTAACACAAACTATTAAATCCTTTCCATTAAATTATTCTGCGCTCTATTTTGGAATCTTGTTAGCTCTGGGAAGTAGGTGCAAACTCCTAAAGAAACACGAGCACACATTGAGACTATTATAGATAATGTTTATTAAATAAGCCTCTGAGGATGTTTTTCTTGGGTTGCTCTCAAGCATTTTGAAGGAGTCGTGTTCCATGTTTGAGGTCCCATGTTTCTTCCTCTTAAACTATGAGCAGCTGTAGCACATGACCTACTTCTGTAGAACCCTGTAATGATTTCCTTCCTTCAGTGGCTTCAGGAGTCCCTCTTCTGCCCTGTGAAAAAAAAGGGACAAATATTTTAATCCAAGCAAAATGCTAAAGCAGGTTTTGTTGGTTTCAGGGAAGAAACTCAATACAGCTACATCACCGAGCGTAGGCCTCAAATTGGAACCATCTGGCCCGCAGAAGCACCACGAGATCGTTGGGAAAGGCATGGATATTTTTGCCTTGGGCTGTAACACATACACCTGCAGAATGGGTAGACATGTTGGCAGACAAGCTGGACTCGTGTAGCAATAGAAGCCTTCCCTCACAGTGCTGTGGCAGTGCCAGAGTTTGGAAATTACCCTGACATGTTTAATAAATGCAATCACTGTACTGCATGCTCTCCGGATAGCAAGGACTCATCTGCGCTTGCCATTAAGTTAATTCGGACAGGTCCGCACTTCCAGGCCCGTGTCTTTTCGCCCTTCGTGCACAGATAGCTCCTTTGAAGACAAAATAAGGACAAGGGAAGGTAAGCACAAAAATCATGCACTACATCTTAAGGCTGCCTCTTGCAGGAGGTAGCCTCATGTGATATTCATGTGAACTGGGTTAGATGGAGAAGAGATTCTTGTTGGTAAATATTACAGCTCTAGAAGAGCACAAAAGAATGCAGGAGTCAGTGTAATCCGTCCCCCTTGGTGGGAGATTTGTAAAATCTCCAGGCTGGATGCAGAAGGAACAAGAAGCCACACGCAGACTCTAAAGGTCATGACTCCATAAACTGTCAGAAAGAGGCAGTGTCCAAGCCCATCCAAAAAATGAAAATGCACATCACAGAAGCAGAAGGACATATACCCTTTGACTGGAACGTTATTAAACAATTAGGATCACAGATTTTACCAGAGCTCTGCACAGTGCCTGGTTTTCTGCCTGCAGGCTGGCGGATGGCAGAGCAAAAAGACCAGAACGTGGCATTTGCACCTTTGTGATCCGTAGTCGCAAATACTACTTTGCACCTGCAAATTTGTACCCTGCCCCTACAGGCACTCTTCAGACAAAATTCTGAGCAGTCCCTCGGGGCTAAAGGTTAAGGCCTGTAATAGCTGGACATTAATACTGTGTTATTCTTCTTTCAGCACTATAATGTATACAACATCCAAGGCAGAATATCTGCTGCTGGGTTAGAGAGTGTGGCTGCTCACATTATGCAGTAAATACACTGAAGGGAACAGGTTTCTCCTCGCTTTCTCTCACTCCACCTAGAAATCACACTGACTGTATCAAACTTTCAGTGGGGAAAGTTTACACCCTGAATCTCAATCTGTACTTTCCCATACTCCTGAAGAAGTCCAAAGAGAACATTTTGGCCCAGCTCTGCTTTCAATGTGCTCTATATTGCTAGCATCTGGAGTCATGTACGTGGGCTATCCCAGCCCTGAGCCAGGGAATAAAATAGACAGAATGTGCGCAAGATTGCAGTCTAGTCCTTCGCAACGCAGAATTCTGAGCACTGCTAGTTCCACAGTCTTCTCTTTAGGAGGTGCTGAAGTGTTTTCAGAGATAAATCCTCAAGGTGACTTTTTAATTGCTTCACTGAGAGTTAAACTGGGGAAGAGATAAACGAAGACTATGTCCAGTGTGCAAATATCAAGTGCGAAATCTCCTGCTCTCCTCTCCTTCGCTCCTCTGTAAATGTGAAGCAGCTCTGTAAAAATGTACAGAACGGTGCCAGGGTAAAACAGACGATGGAGAGAGCAAAATATTTTTTCTGAGCTCTATGGAGACATTACAGAGATTTTCTGGACAGTCAAATATAACAGGAATAAAGGTGGAGCTTTCGCAAAGGACAGTGCTCTGAAATGGCTTCCTCAGTTTCCAACTCACTCTTGCCTGATTTTGGAAAAGAAATCTGACAGTATGAATTGACACATAAGAAAGATGGAATCCAGTACATATTGCTGTAGACAAACTTCCTTCTGGACTCATATTTGATTTCCTTTTGCTTTTCACCGTACCTTGGTTCACCTCACCTTGCAGCAGCTTCTCACTGCTGTCCACACAAGCCAAGGCAGCTTGGCCTAATACACATCTCCAACAGTTTCCAGTGCTGTTTCAGCAACAAGATGAGAGTTAATGAGGCTCAACACACTTCCTACCATACTTTATGGGGGAAACCCCTTGAGCAAGAGCAGGAAATCCATCTTGTTAGAATTACAATGTGGTCTCAGTTCCTCAACTAGAAGCTGAAGAGAATATTGATATTTGTCAAAACACCAAATATTAAGTGTGGGGGTTCCCCAGCCCCTTTGGTTCAGCAGGGCAATTTTTCATTTCAGTGTCATTTAGATTTCTGAAATAATTTATTATATACTTGAAGAATATTGAAAATTTCCCTAAACCAGATTCTACTACCTCTATTTATGCAGGCTGTGCAAAGGCAATCCCACTGCCGACAAGAAAAAAAGGTGCTGTTTGCTATGAGGGAGGGAGGGCAGAATCAGACCCTTCTTAAAAGCCTTCTGAAAGATGGGGAAAAGCAAGAGGGCCCAGGTTTCACCAAGTGCATTTTGACAAATAACTGAACTGCCTTGTGATCTCAACAAGTAAACCGGGGAGGCTTACCAGAATGCCCTTAACAAACAGAAATTCCTCCATCACATTCTGGGAATAACAACAACAAAAAAGAAATCTTTACGAGAGGAAAGCAAACGCAGCTGTGAACTTGGGGGCCAGGTAAAAGGATTTGCAAGATTATAAAGAGAAAAGTACTTTCCCTTAGCAAGTTTTCTCAGCCATCTGGCTCTTCCCACTCTCCCCTCCCCAGTCCTGGGGGTGATGGTCCTTGCAGCACACTTTTCCAGACACACACCAAACCTGACACATGGGCTGCAGCCGCAAGCCAAATGTCTGCTTCCAGATGTGCCTGCTGGCCCCAGCGGAGCTGCTCCCCCGTCACACAGCTCGTGACCCCAGGCTGGCAGCTAAACTTTCCCGGGGTACCGAACAAATAAGTGACTGCCCAAATCCTGATCCTTCCTCAGCTCTGCCCCTGCTCTCATTTCAAAAAAACATGGGAGAGGTGTTCCCTGCTTGCCTCCATCATGTTTCACAGCACTGGCTGTCCCCTTCCTGTCCAGACAGAGGCGTTTTCTTCTTGTGGAAACCACGGCACAGGACAGGAGAAGGAGGATCCATCTAAACACAGGTGCCATCCCTGCACACAGCCAGATGTTGCCAGAATGTGCATCTGAATCCAGAAGCTGGTGAGCACTTGTGGCCTCATGATTTAGATGCTGTTCAAGTGCTGCTAGAAGAGTCATGTATATGCAGTTTACAGAAATGGAGCTTTTTTATGAGACACTTTTCCCTTTCCATCAGTGAGGCAATAGAGAGCTCTTTCTCCTCTGGAGTTTCAGGCCTTGGAGTTCATTTTGAAATGCTCACAGTCCTTCGAGGTTGACGGAGTTCCAGCTATTGATTTTCTTGACTTGTTCGTAAGTTAATATTTACCATAAATATCTTCTTGAGAAAATGAAAAGAAAAGAACACATTTTCAAAACAGCAGAAGCTGGTGAGATAATGAACCAGACACAACTTTAAACAAGATATTTTTAAAAACATTAAACTTTCCTTCCCTTTTTTTAATTAGTGGTAAAAAGAAAAAATGAAAAACAAGTGCCCCCAAACCAGAAGAGCGATAAGCAGTTTTTATTGTTGAGTTCATTACTGTGGTTATTTTGAGAGAGAAGACACTTTTCTCTTAATTCATGAGCCAGACATGAGCTCTTTGGAGGCTGTAAAAAGATCTCCTTAAAAATGACTGCAAAAAGATGACTTTGCTAGAAAATTCTGGCTGGTTCAACCATATCCAGATGCCTGAGAAGCTTGATTATAGCTTGACTAACTCTCACCTACCCTCATCAAAGAACAGCCAAGACCAGGATTTCCTAGGAGCAAGCATCCCACCAGCAGCAGCGCAGCAAGTGAAGCATGTGATGGGCTGGAGCACCGTAAGCAAAGGCAATGGCCTTGGCTGTGGTGAAAGGTTGTGTGACTGCAGCCCAGCTGGTTGTTAACGCAGGGCCCTGGCTTGCTCCCCTCCAACCTGCAGAAATTGGAGCTCAGCTTGTAGCCCCAGTGTGGACTTTGCTACTCTGCTGGTCTGGGGTCCCACCCTTGCTTGTCACCATCTGCTCTGGAAATGGCAGCAAACCTCACTCACCCCCTTCCCCTCTCCCCAGCCCCTCGCTGGGGAGAGCCGTCGACAAACTCACCGACAGGGAGGGCAACGCATGAAAGAAAACACAGAGCCGACAGAAAAACGAAACGCACATGGCGGGGAATAATATTTCATTTGTGCAGTAGCAGCCCCGCTCAAGCAGTGTAAATAAAGCAGGTTACTGAGATGTGAATATACCACTGTTTATAAATACTAGCCCTTCTGCCCGGAGACGTGCGTGAGGAGAGCTGGACACTCGTGAGGTCACCCCACCACATTTTATGATTTACATAAATCATGTCAACACCGTGAGCAGGAACGGCAGGCGAATGGGGCCGCATGAAGCGAACCATTCAGCCTCCTGTCACAGGTCTTAAAAACAGGTAGAAGCTGTTAACGGGCCCACCAAATCTCTTAAAATGCAGAGGGGATGAGGGATAATCCAGCCAAGGAAACAAGGCATTCACCCACCCCATGTACCTCAGCTGTCAGAGACCTTCCCGAGCTCTGAGGAACAGAAAGCCAGCCAAAAATAGGGTGCTAGCAAAGCCCACGAGCTAAACTTGTGATTAATATTCACCTTCACAGAGGATAGTGTGTCCCACCAAGCAACCGCTCTAGTGAAGAAAATGCCTGCGCGCCTGGCAAAGGCGAAGAAAATGCCCCGGGTTTTGCTGCGTGCAGGACACTTCCTCCCCTTATTTACCAAGCACACTGAAAATGTGATTTTTCTGGCAGAGGAATCAATATTCTGGGACTAAACGGAAGCCCCTCTGTAGGTTTGCCTTGTACTATCCAAGTACCTGTGGTTTGGGGGCCAGAGATGAATGCAGTGGGGACAGATGCAGGAAAGCAGTGTGCAGCTTCCCGTGAATTTCGTTCCACTCCCTATGAGCACTCTGTCTAACTGGGATCACACGATACAAGGCCAAAGCTGCAGCTATGGATAAAAGCAGCAGCTACAAACAATTTCCTTTTCCTTGCCACTTCACAGTCATGTATCCCTCTGGGGTTGTTCTAATTTCGGTGGACAGTAGCCCCTTTTGGTCCAATTTGCCTGTCTCAGAGGACAGATGATGCCATCAGGGTGGGTGCCTGAAACATTGAGGATCTGGCTTGCAGTCTTTAACTCTGCCCAAATTTCAGCTCTAATAACATGTAATTATGTAAAATAATTGTAAAAATTACAATCACACATGAATCGTGTATAATTATGCAAAAGAAATGTAAAAAATGTAAAAGCGGTACAAAATCCTTATGATACATTGCTGGTATATGGACATGTGCTATTCACTACTCTTAAATACAAGTTGATTTAAAAATATTATTTTGACCATAAATCAACCGTGTTCTATGCGATTCCTGTTGATCTACAGCTGTGACACATTCTCGGAGAAGAACAGATGTAAATATTAGGCAAAATTGGGAAGTGTTCTGCGAAGTGTTTTTCACTGGAAGATGTGGATTTGTCAAAATCAAAGCCTTAGGGAGGAGATGGGATTTTTAAAATGAAAATGCCATATTCAAATACAATTGGAAGATGTTTTTAAAAATTATCAGGATATCCTCTTTCGATAACTTTTGAAAGAAAATATGTAATTTTCAGACTGAAAGTAAGTTTCTGTTTTGAAGTCTAAGTAAGATTAGACAAAAAACATCAGGAAAAGATACTTAAGTCAAAACACTTCAAGGCTTACCAAAAATCATCATTGCAGAATTTTTGATCTGATCTAAATTTTTGCATTTTACTCTTTTAATTCAATTTTTTTTCAAGATTTGCACTTCTGCACATGCAAAAAGTGATAAGTGCATAAACCCTTTTTTTTTCACCTCTGCAGATCTATAAAAAATGTGTTTTCAGCAGACCACAGACAGATCACACAAGCTTCAGTATCTTTTCCAGAGAAGCTTCACCTATCCAGAATGCGCGGTGGGGAAATCTCAATCCTTCAGCCCTGGGGGGTCAGGAAATAATATCTACTCTGATTCCCCAGTCTCATTCTGGACCCCAGCAAAAGCTTTTTTTCTCAAAGGAAAAAATGCAGAGGTGCCTTGCAGCTGGTGCCTTCCCCCTGTACATAGAGGTGGCACCGTGGTGGGATCCTTTCTTGCACAGGCAGGTGACCTCTGTGTTCTAGTCTGGTCAAGGTCACAGCTTGAAGAAGCAGGAACCTGCTACCTGATAAGAAGCCCCGAATCAAAACTAAAAGATTTGGGTTTTGATACTGTGCCTTCTTGACAGTGACGTCTTTTCAGGGGCAATTAAATGCTAAGCATCGGTCTGTTAAATTTAGTGGCAATTTCAGTTGTAGGCGGCATCAAGTCAAGGACAATTTCAGTTTCAGGGCAGCTTTTATTTCATGTTTTGAAACTGCGAGTGCTTTTTATTCAAAAGCAGATTTTGTTTGAAATAATATAGCCTAGTTGTTTCTCTGTGGTCCTGGTCCTGCATCTCAGAAAGGACCTCATTCACAGCCAGAATCCTAACCATACTCAGGTATTTTCAGCAGGGAGACTGAAGTGCCCTAAGACCAGGCTGGGGCCTGCTGTGCATGTCTGTCTTAGCGTGGGGAGGGTTTTTAGGATCCAGGGGTTTTCTCCCTCTAAGGCCCCCAACCCACCTGTTGGCAAGACACTTTGGGAGAAGAGTCACCTGCAGGATTCCACTTCAGATGCAGACCCAGATCAGAGGTTTGCAAAGGCATTTGGTTCAGGCATGTCATTGGGTTCCCTGTGGGACTGGGTGTGTGTACCCACCCATTCCTGTCTGCATAGCCATATTTCATCTGTCTACAGGCAACAGCTTCCCTGAGTTGCCTTCCTTAAGACTCAGGTTTTATATTACCAGGTAAATTTCCTTTCAGTTTTATTTGCATGGAGCAAGAGTGACATTCTGTGGCCAGTTAGATTTATGGCAGCATTTCCTCACTCTTTTTCCCCTCCCAGAAATACCTCAGGGTATAAACCACACTCTGATAGTCTTTTGTTTCGTTTGTGGCTTCTATCACAGTTCATGAGAAATAAATATGGAGGAATTCTCAAACACATTTCTGTGGCATATAATCCTTAGGGACTGCTTTACCAAGAATTCCTGACAAATTCAGATGCCTATGTACTGATTACTATTTTATGAGAGCAATGCCTGATTATAATGTAAGTAACCAGAAGCATGAAGAGACTATGACATGTTCCTCGGGCTCCACTCTAGCTGGCTCAGCCTGTTGTACTTGGAAGGGATGAGGAAACCATGTTCCAAAACCCCATAAAAAAATAAAGCGGAGTGCTGTTTAAAACAAAGCAGTGGGCTTTTTAGGCACTTATGTGCTCCAGATAATACACCAATGACACTAAATTGAACTCATTTAGCTGTAAACATGATATTACATTTGACAGCTTCCAGTGGTAAAATACCAGACCGTCCATGCTGAGGAGAAAAGAAACAATATGGAAGGAGCAAAACTCATCAAAAAAGGAGCCACAAAAGGGCCAACAAGGGAGAAAAATACCCAACAAAACCCCAGCATTTTTCAGTGGTTACAGTCATAACTCAGCACAGACACGCATGGTACCAAAAGCAACCTGCCCAGTTTAAACAGCGGAGAGCAGGCGCTGGAGTTTATGTTGTTCCCCTGTTTATTAAAAACGGATGGGAGCACTTGACAGAAAAATCAAACTTCTGGTCATGGCTCATTAATCTCTGTTGTATCTGTCAGATACGTGTGTCTAGAGTTTCAACAAGGCTCTAGAATCAAGATTACTGCTGAGCTCTGTTATTTTCTCTAATTTTGAATGAGGGGAAATGCTGCCAATCACCCTAGGCAAGAGGCGAACGCAGGGCCATGGCTGCAACCCTTTGCAGCCGGCATCTCCCTGCCCAGTGGTTTGGATCTGATTTCAGAGGCAGCAACCCCTCTTTCCCCTCCTCACCATAGCCAGTTTTGGCTGGCTGTCTCCTCTCCCTTTCCCCCGAAAACCAGACTCAGTGCCCACCACCAAAGAACATGCCTGTCAATGTTAAGGTGATGACGAGGTTGATCTGTGGCAGTGGTGGACGCTCCTTCATCCCTGAATTCTGCTCTCACACACAAAAGTGTTAATCGCATTAATCCACTGAAGACAGTGGAGCTCCTCCTGTGTAAAACCAGGCTAAGTGATGGGCTCAGCAGGCCTAGAGTGGGCTCAGCAGGCCCGAGACGAATATGGTATGAAACAATTAGCTGCAGATGGTATAGGAATCTCGTTTTCTGGAAATACAGATTTTGCCTGGAGATCTTTTTATATATATTGGATTTGTCAAACTGATAATGACTTGAACATTTGGAGAGAGAGGATAACCCACCGCAGGGCCAGATGCAGCTGTGATGGGGAGGATGGAGGATGTATATTAGCCTCAAAATGTGTCTGTCTCCCCATCACATTCCTATGCCAATCTATGGCTGTGGGAGGATGGATGAGGCCCTGAGTGGAGCAGGGCAGAGGAGCTCACCCGCTGCCTCCCCTTATGCCATTACTTTCCTTATTTGCTTTGGACATTGCTCATTTCTTCACTTATTCTTTTCTTTCCCCCTTTCTTCCTTTTTAAATTGTCAGTGATGCGGTTTCCAGAGACAGAAAAACTGATGGGCACTTAGAGGATGAGGCACAAGATTTAGCTGTTGCTTCATTTAAGTGCAAAACACAGGCAGTTGTGAGAGGAGGTTTCCAGCTCCGTCTGTCAGAGGACAGGCTGGGGATTCCTTTCAATCCTGATACCACAAGCACTGTTCTTCAGGCAGGAACAGTGGACTCACACAACACAAATATAGACACAGACAGAAAAATAGCAAAGAAAACGTGATGTTTTATGACTGCAGGTACACCACAAGCAGGCAGCCTGACCCTCACTGCTCACCAACTGTAAATGGCAGTAGCAAGACTGTGTAAAAGCCGTGCTTGCCAGCTCCCTTCTCAATGAAACACATGGAGGTTCCCTCCAGGGGATGTCTCTCCTGCCTGCCAAACTCTGCCCTCAAGATCAGCCCTGCCTGCTGCGCCAACTGCAGGATTGCAGGCACGGCTGCCGCATGGTGTTTCGGATCATATGGAAAGCCATATTCCTGGGGATGTTCAGACATGCCAGAGAGCCCGTCTGCATGGCAGTCAGCTGGACTGTGAGTGGGCAGTAGGCAAATGGCAAAGAGCAGCACTTACCCTGCTCTGTGCTGCAGCTCGCCGTTTCTGAGCAGCACAGGCACAGGCCCTGTGTTTCAGCCTTAGCAGAGTCTGCCCGTGCAGAACACTTCCCAAGACCATTTTGAACCCCAGACTTATAAAGCTAGACCTATTAAGAAACAGAATGTCCTACTAGATCTTAACAGACAGGGTGAATCCAGTTGCCTGCTAATCTGCCTGCAATGTGGTAGACTCTTCTAATCCCAAGAGTAAATTCCAATTGTTTTAATGTTAGCTGCTATCACTTAAAATACTTTCCCAGTGGGTTTTTAGGAATCTGGGTTATTGGACCAAGGAATCTGGGCCTTCTGATCTGTTTATTCTCGCAGACATGTGAGTGGCTGTACTAGTTGGTATAACTTGCTGTTGCTCGGAGAAGACTGTGCATCTCTCTCTCTCTCTCTCCCCCCATATATATATAAATATATATATATATATTTGCAGCATTTCTGAAGCTTCTCTGTGTTTAACACTTAATTTTTTTCAACAAAGCATAAATGACGCAGAAGCCATTTTCAACAGCCACATCAGCACTTAAGCCTGGATCCTTTAAGCTATTCAAGTACTTAGACATATATACCTTGGTGGAAGTGTTTCAGACATCTCAGCGGGTTAGATGAGTAGCTTCCACGGAAATCTGCCCCCAGTTCTAGCTTCCCCTCAGTTGCTTAAGTTGTTCTTTTGGGATTTAGATACTGAGATGACAGGTACCTAAAATATGCAATAGCTGGATGACATGCATAAGGTAAAGATGGGTGTTTGAAAACTGTAGGATGCAGGATCATCTTTAGCTGAGGGGTAGTTCAGGAAAAGGCCACGTGGCCCTCCTGGGTATCTCCTGGTCATCAATAGCCCTAGAGTAAAATTGTCAGGCAGTAAATGCTGACAGGTATCTCGTTGCACGCCTGGGTATGCGAAATTTCTTGTGCAGATACAGAAGGCATGGCACAGGGAAAATCTCCTTGCTAGCCAGTTTATTGGGAGCCAAGTGATCGTAGTGAGCTTCTCTATTGAGAGCAGTGCAGGTCAGCTCAGGCGTAACTGAGAGGAGAGAAGGGACCCACATGTCAACCTGGAAGAAATAAGGGTTTGTTTCATTGAAATAATGAGGGCGTTTTTAATGGCAACCTGTCAGGAAGCTGAGCTGTATTCTTCAAAAAGCGGATGCAACTGCTGCCAGGTAGGCAATAGCTGAGTGTGCTTGCTGGGCTGCACTGCTTCCTGACTTTGGGCATTGGTCAAACAAAGTCACTAACTATGAACCCAGGATTTGTTATCTTCTTCCATCCCTCTGAGTGCTAGTTGATTTTCTAGGAGACACAGAGAAACTTGAGGTAACAGATGTGCTCCAACTCTACTCCCGTCTCCAGGATATAGACAATACAGGAGTCCTTGGTGTCCTTTACTGCATGGTGTGGCAGCAGCATTCCTTTTATTCTCGAAAAGACTTTGTGTCTCCTTGGAGAGAATCACAGAATTATAGAAGGGTTTGGTTGCAAAGGACCTTAAAACGTCATCTAGTTTGACCCCCTGCAATGGAAGTCAGGAGGTTCCCTTGGGTGATGTAATTTGGTACTGCTGCGTACCAAGAATAACATTTTTAAGCAGCCACCATGTCCTTTGCCTTCGCAGTTTCCTTCCTGCTCTCTACTGCTGGTAATTTTTTTGCACGCATCTGTTATTTGAACAAAATAAAATGTTTTCAAGTGAATAAGTATATAAAATCAAGTTAGTTGTAGTTTGCTGGGAAGGTTAGTGGAAGGCAATTACAAATGTTTTTATGCTTAGCAAAATATAGCTGGAGATGTTATTTGCTTTGAACTGCAAAACCAGAAAGTGAAAACTCCTTTGTTATTTGAGACAATGTGTCACTAAATAAAGAATCTTTTCATGAAGGGAAAGCGAAAAAACCCAACGATATTATATTCAGTTACTCTGAAACTGCAACCTTTCCCTTTGCATCTCTGTTTCTACCATCAACCATAAAAAGCCCTTCTTCTTACCACAGAATGTATCAACTGCAGGTCTCCAGTTAACTCATGTGTGAAATGTGCTTGATACCAAATGAATGGATGATCATAAAAACAGCGTTCCTTTTTCCTGGAAACAAAAAGTGGTGGTGATACATATTGCTTCTGTTTTCAGCCAAAGACTATAGTACCAGATGGCTAACACAACCGTAACAGCTAGCTGCATCTGGATTAAAAAGTTTGAAGGGTGTGAGCTAATCTTTAAAAAATGCCAGATAACTTCTGCCTCTTTAAATCACGCTACTGCTCACGCCATCCTCGGACTGCTCAAACATGCCTTAGTCATGTTCATTAAGCATCATTAAACTGAACAAAAGGCTAGTAACTATCTTTGTCAAGTCAGAGGTCATCTTTTGGGATATGATTCAAGACCCACTGAAGGCAAGGGAAGATGTCTCGCTGATTTTTGTGGCCTTGAAGTAGGAGCCTAGTGGTTATTTCTCCTTGTCCGCATTGATTATGGCTGCAGATGAAACTTACACCAGTTAAGGTTCTTTCCCTTTCCAACTTGTTTCTTTGTATAAAATGACTTGGCTTTTCAAACTCAAATGCACTTTTTCCCATAAAAGCAAGATATTTGGGTAACAATGTCTGTAATCTGAATACTGATCAGCCAGGGAAGAAATATATCTTTTTGCTCTATGTGATTATGAGGTATCTGAAACAATAACTTGTAGGGAGGCCCTGGGCTTAGCAACAGTCAGGTACCATTTCAAATGACTTTTATTTCAATATATTTCATAGTCAGCTAGAAATTAAATTCATACACTGTTGGACAGGACAGTTATTGGCAAAATTATTGTTTTATTTTGTGAACAGCAAGGCCGAAATGTGTGGAGGATGGACTAGATATACAGAGCCACTGTTCTTTTTTTCCAGAGACTGTGCCAGGCTACCAAACAAGGTTCTGAGTGCTAGCTCTTGGGTTGGTTTTGCTTTTCTTCCCTCTCCCATTTTCTTTCCTGTACTGGTAGCAGCACGCCTAAAAATTCCAGAATTTCCCACTCTAATCTTTGCTATATTGTCAGACACTCAATGGGAAGAGTTTCACAATCGCTCAGTGTTTCACAGAGTTAAAAAGTCATAACCATTCAAGTGTTTTTTCATGTGAGAACATCTACAACACTTCGTGACTCACCCTACCAGGACAGAGAAAGAGAACAGCCTGGCAATACATTATGCCATTTCTCAAATGTTGGCCATCTTAATGGGGTCGGCACTGACATTTGTCTTGAAAGCCATCCAGCAATAGAAGGAAGTTCTCGCACAGTCTTCCTCACAGATGGTGAGACCTGCCAGCAGTTTTATGGCTCAGCAGTGAATGGCTCTGCAGCTGTACGGGCATACCTGCTGGAAGGCTGCCCGAGCGATACAGACAACACGTGCGGCAAAAAACCCCAGCGCCGCTGGTGGCTTCCTTTGTTTAATCTTCCTCCAGCAAACAAAAAGTGACGTGGCTTCAAAACAATGGGAAGGAGGGAGAAAAATAAGGGGAGAGGGTGCTCCTGAAAGATTTAGTTAAAGTCTATTCTTCTCTGGTATTTCTCAGAGTAGGGGTCAATGGTTTAAGTACAACAGGCTTGATTCACTGCCTGGATGAAGCAGATGGGGCAGATCGCCAGGCAGAGGCTTCGAAATAAAAGCTGTGGAAGGCAGCTTTAACTTTCCTCGCAGACCAAAGGGCCATTATAGCAGTGAGAAAGTGGGACCTGACCTGACTCAGCCTTCACTTCCATCTGCTCCGGAGAATCCTTTGTACAGCTGTTTGGGTCAGAAGGACCACCTGAACTATCCCTTTCCTACTCCACCAGCATGCTGGAGATCCAGTAGAGGAATTGACAGACAATCTGCACAGGGGAATACAGTGATTGCCTAAGACAATCAGCCCCAGTGTGTTGATTTATAGCCTCACTTGCAGCCCACATTGTACTGCAAGAAAAGGTGCTGCACCAGCAACTCACAAAAGGTCCTCTTGCCTGAAAGAAGAGACAGTCTAAGTATGAAACTAGAGACAGCATTAGGAACACGGACACTTGGAGGGAAACACAAAGAAAGAGAGAGCTGACATTGTTCAGCATCATGGCCATCATCCTGACTGTTGCTATATGTGTTGCAGGCCTTGAGATGCTTTTAAAGCGGGCAATGAGGTAAGTTTACAGACATCTGCTGGGAGTTCTTCCCAAGAGAAGGATGAGTGAATGGGTGAAAGTACTTATTTGGAAGTGTAATAAGTGGGTAATAACTGTGGTTTCATTGGACAAGGATGCAAAATTCAAAACAATACTAGGCAGTGAAAATCCAAGAAACTGGAAACAAGCAGTTTATATCAGGAACCAAGATGGAAATCAGAAGAGAGAAGCAAAAACATCAAGTCAATAAGCAGTCTAGAAGAATTATTTTTTCAGTAGAAGTCAAAATATATTTTTGTGGCACTCAGCTTTCCGTGATTTGGCTATGATGCTTATAGCTATTAGCCAAGACTCCTTTCCCTTCTCAAACCTGGAACAGACCCTAAGAAATCCCTCAGTGACCTGATAGAGGAGTACCTGGAATTAACACACACAGACAGCTACTTTTTATTGAAGTTTTTAGCATTGGTGGTCTGAGCATCACCGTCGGTCTACAGAGGAGTCTGCATTTTATACCATTTCTAGATTTTAGAGACCCTGACTTTGAGCTACTAGCACCCATGTTGTTTCCCAAGCTTTTGCAAAGCTTGAGTTATGAGTGTGCATAGTGATATGCAGCTCCGATGAAAGGCTATTGCACAGATTCCTATCCCATGTATGGAAACGTGTGGATAAATTTTTCCATGTCTCTTTGGGCTCAAATATTATTAGCAGATAGTCTGAAAGACAAATAGACCAAAACAAATTGTTCCACATATTGTATGTCCAGAATATTCTACTGTCAGTAAAGTAATACACATTCCTGTAATATTTTCTTTATTGTCTGATTCATAATTTTTTCAGTTCTTTCACACCAACTCAATTATGCTTTGCTTGTTTCTCAAGTCCCTGAACAAGCACAGCACAATTGGCTTTCATATGTCCAACATCTACCACTGCCTTTGCTTTCAGCCACAAAGTCTCCTAGACACCAAAACAAAGCATTCTTCAGTACACGCTCAAGAGCTTTGCTCTCATACATCACTAGCTGGGCATTTAGTTCCCACATAGTTCAGTGCTCTACTAATCCTGAAGAAAACTACTCTTGCCCAACTCCAAAAGGATTTTAATTGG
This sequence comes from Mohoua ochrocephala, assembly GCA_013398855.1. Classification (NCBI taxonomy): domain Eukaryota; kingdom Metazoa; phylum Chordata; class Aves; order Passeriformes; family Acanthizidae; genus Mohoua; species Mohoua ochrocephala. Next base: position 83,159 of record VZTA01022519.1, on the reverse strand, counting down.
GAATTCCTGTTTTCCATGGGAGTTGGAAAGGCTACAAACATTCAGCCATAATGTAGGAAAAATGTGCAAACTACATCTACAGGAGATGAGAACAATGATGGAGGAGTTTGATTCCATGGTCCTGGGACAACAGGAACACTAGATTTAGGTAAAGTCATCATTTCTGCCTTCTTCTCTATCCCTGCTCCTTATCATCAGCATGTAATTCTTCAATTACCCCTGGACTGCAGTTACGAAACCTTGACTATTTTGACTTCAATGGATTTTTGAAGAACTGGGTCAAAATGCATGTATGACAGATAATAAGCCTTAACTATAAAAGCAATAAAAATGCAGAAGGTGCTATCTGTGTAATACAGTCCCATTAACATATCACACTAGAAATCTTAATTTTGGAATTTCCTGAGGTAATTTTAATTATGCAGTCTTCACATTACATTACGAGTCCTCCTTGTATAACACCCAGGGTGGCACAGCAAGTGTAGCAGGAACTGAAACGTGGGTTTCTAAGCTTAGTGACTTTAACCTCTGCTGCCTGTGCTTAAAGATGGCAGTCAGGAGAGACACAGAGTGCCAGCGTGGGCTACAGTAGCATATTCTTTCGTTTTCTGCTACTCGCACCCTTGTTTTCACAGCAAAAAAAGGAAGATCAACAGGCCTGAAGGAAATTGGATGGAAGTGTTCCTGGACTCAAAATAAAATAGTAAGACTTATTTTGAGTATTAAGACACATATGCATATATGGGGGTTGGGAGTGAGGAAAAGAAAAATACTCAGCATGGGTGTTAAGGAGAGAAAAACAGTGTCTGCTTTGACAGTTAGTATTTGGTGCCCTCTTCTGCACCCATCCGTATTTTTAAAGTTCTTTAGAATGAGGAGAAGAGCATCTGTCTGTCGTCCATTTCTACATAGCAGTGCTTTGCTGCGAGGGGCAGGGGGTCATCCTAGCAGATGTCAGCCATCGTGGTGATGGGAAAAGTAGAATCTTTTTTTAGGTAAGCGGAATGAGTGTGTTAATAGAGAATAAAAGGCTGTGAATAGAAATTAAAAAATATTTAACTGAGATTTCAGTTATGACATCTAAATTATTGTATTAATAAAAGTAGGTTGTATTTTGATTGTGACTGAAAAAGAAGCATACCATGTATATAAGGTATATAATCAGTTTAATCATATGCTGATCCCAGGACAATCTCATCTCAACACTTTATGAAATTACAAATAATATATAGCACACACAATTCTTCATAGTAATTTAAATGTCACTTTGCTAAATGAACTTGAAGACAGATTTGCACTTCTTGAATGCAGAATCATTTCAATATTAATTTCTATTTTTTCCATTACTGAAAGATAATTTTATGCTAGAATTTCAAATACTTAAAACCAAAAGGTTCACTAATTCTGGTCTCAGCTTTTGAGTTTCAGTTTGAGTTTCGAATTCAATTGGAAAGTTTCCCAACTACCTTCTTCTGTCTACCCTGAACTTCATTTTATCCGTAGATGCACAAAGCATTGCAAACGTCTTACAGCAGTTCTCTACCCGTCTGCCACAGCTCGGGCAGCTCTTGTTTCCTGCAAGATTATTCATTTATTTTGAAAAGGAACGATATGGAGGTTATAATTGTGCCAGCTCACAGCTCCTCCACCGAGAACTGAAGAGAGCAATATCTAAATCATAGATGTTGTTATGAAAATGACAAGCCTCAGGTTCCTGAACGACAGTCCACTTGAGCCCCTGACCCTGGACAGGGTTGCTCAGAAACATCGTCTGAGCAAGACACAGAAGACTGAGGTCTGGTTTTACCCTTCCAGGTATGTTTCTGTTCCTGTTTATTGCTGGTTGACTTCATGAGAAGAAATCCATTTGACATTTTAAGATTTTCTTTCTTGGATACATAGGTTTGAGCAGCTGCTGCTAACCTCCCCTACAGTTTTGAAGCCAGTTTGTTTTCAGTCAAGTTAAACCTTAGAGCCAAAACTGTCAAACTTGGGTGACTACATTCTACAGAGAGTCATGAAAGCAATCGGCCAGATTTTTGAGGATGGAAAACATTCTGAGTTTGGATCAACTTAGCACCTCCAAAAGTCGGGCCATTCATTTAAGCAATCTAAAATGCATTTAGATTCCCAAACGTAGATATTTTACTTGGAATATCTGGCTAATATTTTCAATTTCTCTCAACAGTGAACTGCCATTCTCAGTAACCTGTCCTGAACACTGTTACCTTCTTTCTTATTTTCTAACTTTGGAGTAGAGAAGATACATCTTTAGTGTCATGACTAAGTTTTATACATATGTCAGAGGATAGATAGAATGAGGTATATCCCAGAAAAAGGCTCAGGAAAATATGCAGACTATCACTCCGAGCAGGCACACGACCTCAAAAGCAGGTGCAGACAGTGCAGACCCAGGCAAGCTCATCCCGAATCTGACATATTATTGTCACTAAGCAGATCTGAGCAATATAAGGAAATCTTGCTATACTAGATCTGCATCTTCCTGTGCAGGAGTACAAATCCCAAATGCAAGAACATCTCTGCAAAGCTAACTTTAGCCTAAATGTTGCCCAAGTTTAACCAGGATCCCAACTGCAGCTTGGTGAAGCCTGTGGCGCTAACTGGCTGGCCCACTAATGGATGCAGTCTAACAATTGATCTCCCTGTAGCAGGGACATATGTTTGCTCCATGGGAAAACTTCAAGGGTATGCAGTCCTTCAGTGCCTTCTGCTCATCTAAAAGAGGTCGGCCTTTTCTTATAAACAATTAACTGGGGATGTTTTGTTTTGTTTTGTTTTGCAGCTTGCTCCAGTAAAGAAATCCATAGGATGCCCATCCACAACTGTTAGTATTACATACAAGCATAGCGTGGACAAAGCAAACTCTAGTGTTATTTCACAGTGTGGTTGCTTTCATGCAAACAGAGCTTATACAAACAGAGCAATTCAAGCACGGATAATTCATGTTAACTCTTCACTGAAGACACATCCATCAGTGGTGCATAGGAAGTGATTTTACCCTTGCTTTGTTTTCACTTAGCTTGTTAATTAAGAGAAGTTAATCTAAACAAGCCTGAGCTGGATTCAAAGTGTCAGGAATTTTTTTCTAGTTTACATAGATCAAATAAAACTAATTGACGTAAACTTTTGGAACTTTTCTACTGAGGACAAGATCCTGTGTAAGAGAAAATATGAGCACAGACCGCAAAAATAGATTCCAGATCTTACAGCACCTCTTTTTGTGATGTCTTATACTTTTATATCATATGACCATCTGCAGCTAAGTGGAGCTGGCCATTCAACAAAGGGACTAGTCAGGTCACTGAAATATGGAGTTGCCCTTTGCTTGTATTTGGATAACTCTGATGGATAAAACATTGCTGAACATTATTCAGGAATGACATCAAACATTTTGCCTCTGTACACAAAAAATAGCAGTCTAGACTGAGAGGAGGCTTTCAGCATTCTTATTTTCTACTCAACTTTGCAAAAAAAATCTTTTGGAATCAATTATTAAATTAAGGCATTTAGAAATAATAAACCAAAGTTGCATTTAAATCTCAAACGAGGATGAAGTACCTGTGGAAAGAGGAAGGACATTTTCCTCCTTTTACCACAGTACCTACAGTTTTTGAAGGTGATTAACTATTGAATGCTCTAATATTAAAAGGATTTTTAAAAGGCATTTTATTGTGAGGATTCCTGATTTAAAGAGGTGCTTCAGGAAGTAATCAGCTGTTTTACTATCCTGTTGAGATAGCTATCTCTGACACTGTAAGCTCAAGTAGTATTCATATCAATGTAAGCAATGTTATGGCACGCAATCTCAGATTAAACTGTGTGGAAAGCAGCTTCTAACATGGCATCATCTACATAGTAAAAATATATGCCATTAATAGAATGTACTTACAAAGACAACAAACAAATATCATGGGTAGGCTGCTTAGCAGAAACAGGCTTCATCACTATGTCATCATCATATTCCTCTAACCTAACAAAACAAAAATAACTTTGATGAGTCAGTTAAGAACATGATTTCAGAATAAAACCACTTGGGTTTTCTTTCTCAATGTCAGTCTGTGCACATCGGATCAACTTCCTTGGCATTTAAACTGCTTGCCTCGTGTCACACTGCATCAGCCAAAACAGGCAGAGGGACTTGTGCTAGAAGTCTCTTCTTTAAAAGGGAGAAGCCTTGAAGGGGGTACATTTCAGAGGAGTTACCCTGATTTTGGAAACCATTCCCTGTACCAACTGGTTTGTCTAGGCTATTTTCGTTTGAGTCTGTTCTTACAGATTTCAGAAGCTGGTTGTTCTACTAGACCTGACAACAGGGCTCTGAAAAAACCCTTTTTTAACTCAAAACATCACCTAGCACATCCAGAATCTAAAAGCCAGAGCAATATTCTCAGCCCAAAGCTCATGAGGAAAACACTCTGACCTGCTACCTAAGGTGACCCAGCATTGATCAAAAAACATGGGTTCCTGAGGAGAAACAGCTTAATTGATCTAATTCTAAATCTATAGTATTCTGCTTACATATACTGATGAAAGGATTGAGCCCAAGATCAAAAGTGTCTAGTGGCTGCACACTGAGAAATTAGCTTGGATCTCATCCGAATAGGGTGAGCTCTGGAAGTGTGTGCTGTCACACAGCTCCCCACAGCTCAGGGCAAATGTCACCTTATTTAGTGTTAACCACCTCAGCCCTTCAAGGGAGGCTGTCATCCCCTTCTAAGCCCAAGCCACCCAGCCTGCAGCATGTGGGCAATATCTCCAAGCAGAGGCAACACCTGTGCACAGGGACCTCAGGGTCATCGTGAATCTTAAAATCAGTGGAGGTTTTCTCCTAAATGTCCTAAAGCCAGGGCATAGAAATCAGACTCCTTGGCCTATGTCTGTATGATTCTTGGTACTGTCTTACTGATCCAATCTCTAGGGTTATATGCTGCTAAGTTAAACAGTGTCGGGCAAAGTTCTTGGGTAAGGGAAGTCCATCAGCTATATTGTAAAATTACAGTTAGAATAGTTTAGAATAGTTGGAATAGTTACAAGCCCAGCTTTGGTCTGTGCCATACAGGACTTTGCCAGCCATAGTTCAAGAATTAGTACAGAACCACTCCCAACAGGTGGTGTGGATGTGGATGCCCTTTGCTGAGGGGTAAGACTTAATCAGTGCAGTTGCAAGCCACTCTGTGACAGCTGGCCTGAGTGTCAGAACAGGGCCCTAGGATGCTTTGCCCAATGTAGTTTAGGCACTTGCCAGCTGAAGACATACTTGTGCCCTTCACAAATTCAGGACCAGATGTGAGGCATTCTCCAAAGGTTTGGAGACACTGACAGAGTGGATAATGAATTGGATCACTTCATTCACCCTCAGAACTCCAAGGCAGTCTCTGACACACCTCTGAAGAGCAATACCTTGTCCGTGTGTGCTGCTGTTAGCCTGAGCTGCATTTGTTGATGAAAGTGAGGCAAGTATTGCTTTTCACGGCTAACAGAAATGGAAATGGAAGCACCACAAAGCACGAGTTTGCTGCTGTTATAGGCAATATACATCTTCCCACCCAGGTGTTCATTTCCATAGCTGTAATTTTCAGGTGAAAGGGTATGTCCTGTTGCAGCCTTAACTTCCAGTAAACAGAGATATGGTTTTTAATAAATGCATACTGTGGCCCACAGAAAGTACAAATCATGTCCCTTGCTACTATGCAATAAACCTTCTGGATACCTTTTATTTAATTAATCAATGCATAGTGAGATTTTTATTTTAACATCAAGTCACTCCTTAACTATTAGAGCTCACTCCCTGGAGAGAAATGTCCCCAATTATCATAATTATCATATAGTTCAGCTCCTGCAAATTTTATATTATGCATTTAACTTCTGGCATCATAAAATGTGAAGTGCAAAGTACACGTGATGTACCTTCCTTCACAACTTAACAGTAGCATTACCTGCTTCCTAGATCTGTACACTTTTTGTACTTTTGACATGGAATTACATTAACATTAGCCATTCTTCTCTGTCACTAAAGTAAAAGAAAGCATTTCTTTGCTTCAAAACTACTTGTTATAAACCATTCCTCCATTATAGCAACCACTCAAAAACTGTATACTCAATTTTTAGAAAAATTCCTGGACAAATTTCTGAAATCATCATAAGGGACTAGTTTGTAAATTTTTCTTTGGAGATTACATGTATAAAAATTTCTCAAACAAGTCTCCTATCTATAGAGACATTCGTTCGACTTGTGTGACTTTCTCCTCACTTATCTTTAAGAGGTAGGAGCTGTCTCTGTTACAAAGGCACTGACATACCGGGACTACTCCCAGCAACAGTGAAGTATTAAATGCTTTCCAAGAAAGAATGCTCTCTCTGCAGTGGTAGCCTACTTACCCAATAAGTTATCCCAGAAATTCCCTATGTGAATATACTTATTCTTCTGGGGTTTCTTCAGAACTTTTTCTAGACATTTACTAGAGGAAAGATCAGGATAGACCCTAGTTGGAAATTTTAAGATAATCTTGCCACTTGAAATGTTGAGTCGCATTTTTTAATTTAAAACAAGTAATCTGTATTTGGTACTTTTTATATTAGATGCTTTGAATCCTGGATTAAGCAACCTAAGGATGTATTTAAGAATTTTTTCCTGTGCATTTAAGAATAAGAGCTTTTATTCTCAGTCTTGTTTATTTAGGCATTTTGGACACATACTATAGCTTCTTTTCTGCCACAGGGTTCTGTCCCACAATCATCATCCATTTATTCTTACTCCTAAATGAACATTTGGAATTGTCACTTAAGAGAAAGCATATTTTGTCAACGTCCTTCTCTGTTCTACTTTACTCGGTTCTGTTTATTTTCTTTCCATATCTTCACTTCCAGTTCTTTAAATATTGACTTAGAAATTCTTTAAATCTCAACTAAGAAAAAAGACAGACTTCTTTTTTGGTTTGTGTTAGAATTACTCATAATGTACTATATATGCCCATGCAATAAAATAAATTTTAAAAAACAGATTTTGTTCTAAATCAAGAAAAGCTACCACAAATAGAACCATAACAGCTTGTTAGCAGACAGTGAGAATATTGCTGTGGCACAAAGGTTTCTAGATTTTTCCAAAGACAAGTAAAACAATGAGACAGTGGTGTGAAAAGGAAGAATCTTCAGACACGGATTATGGAAGAAGGCTCAAGAATGTAGATTCACTTGGAGCTACTAAAAATATTATCATATTCCAACAGTAATGTTTTTATAGATTAAAATCGAAAGGACAACTGGCATTCTAAGGAGAAGTTATTTTGAAAAGATGAACCATATTATTATAAAATTAGTTTTGACTCTTTGAAAACATTTGGCTTCCATCTTCTACAATTATAAAGCAAACACAGAATAGGTACGAAAGAGAGAATATTAACTACTCTTTTTACTCTTTTCTTTGATTAATCGATATGATCTTGTTTTAGCATAAACAAACACTCCATATTATGGTTTAGGGAGCACATTTTTAAGTAAAAAGAAGACATTTCCCTGCCCGCTCCTTTTTACAACTCCTCTTTTGGGTCAGCTTGTTCAGACATCTTCAGCAGGGTTTAAAAAGGCTGCAAGCCACATGTACATAACTTCATATTGTAACGCAACTATTTATTGGCCAGCACCCGCACAAGGCAGGTAGGATTCAATGTTTAATCACTAGTGTGCTTGCCATCCTGACAAAGCACCTCATGACTCTTCTAGCAAGGCAGGCATCAGACACAGGGGAAGAGGCCAGTCTCCAGGGCTCCTGGGGATGGTCCCTCAGCATGGCAGAGCTGCCATCTTCTACCTCAAGCTGAAAGTCCCTGGCTTGAAAAAATTCCATTAATTGATCATGGAAATTCTTAGGACCTGGTTTTGAAATTCCTTCTTGTGGTGCATGGCATTGAATAGTGTGCCATTAATGGCAACAGCTTTGTTCACCAGGTAAGAAGTTCTTTAAAGACATATGGCAGCAGAATCCTGGCCTTGGCTCAGCTCTAAAATGAATTCCAAGAGAATGGAATCCTCACATTTCTGCAAATACGTCCAGGTTCAAAAAATGCAGTGCTATTTACATTCAATTTTCTTATAATCTTCCACTCTACATTCCCGTTAATTTGCTTCACTGACCTTAACTTCTGAAGATTCCTAAATTTTACATTTTTCTGAACACCATGTTCCTGACCAGTAGCAGCACTGCCACTACTCAGCGACGGTGATAAGCTGTTCTATGTATTCTATCAGCTAAAACACACCATCAACTAAAATTAAACCTTAACTGAGAGATTAACTGAATATTGCATAGAAGTTTTGAGAACTTGTGAAAGTCTTCTAATATTTCAAAGGAGAAGACTAATTCAGGTATGTTGATTTATTTTGCTAGATTTGTTCTAATACTGGAGTAAAGATGCAGAACATTTATCATCTAATTTCTAGCATGAACACGAGAAGACAAAATTTTATTTTTCTCAAGAATTTCAAACTATTCCAATTTTGTACATCAAATATTTGCATCAATTTGAGAAAAAATCTGAAGACCAACATCTGTTTGCAAACATTCTCAAAATAATTAGAAGGTGCTTAACAATCATATGCCCTTACAGTGCAAAAACCTCTTTCAATAAACCTAAATAAGCAACTTAAAGTAATAACTAAACTACGCATCATTTGCAGAAAATTTAAAACAGAAAAAGGCAAAACAAATTTTGTTTCCCCAAGTCTGTTCCTCATTGCAACAGCAATTATTTGCAGGCTCCAATAAGGTGTTTAAAATGCGATCTGAGCACTATCCTAAATGTACTTTACCAAATAATTCCTCATTTAATTTCATGCAACACAAGAGTTACATATAGTTGACTCATCTCCCCTTTTATTTTTAGTGCTTGAAACTGTTATTTTTTATTTTGAATAATATCACATTTTCCCTGACAACTTCACTCTGAAATAGACTTTTTTCTGAAGGCTTCTTGCATTTAAAAAACTACATTTGCTCAGAACCTCTACATTCCAACAGAAACTCTTACTGAAATGCCAGTTTGATTAACTTTTTTTAATGCATTCAGAAGAGTGGAAAACTAGCAGTCATATCCCAGGGGACAGTGAAGTCCTTTCCCAAGAGATCTTTAACAAGCTTATTCATTTTACTGTGCTTTAAAAAATTTATTTATTTTTTAAGTAAACAGAAATAATGTAACCTGGTTAAATCATATTGTATCTATAAGTACAGATTGACCTTTCCACGTAACTTTATAAATGACTGAGAAGGCTTGGCCGAAGAGACAAAATGTCTGGCATCTTTAAAATATGCTGGAGCCTACTTACCTCAGCAAGGTTCAGGATAATTTGCTGCCAGCCAACCATGTCCGGCTGGGTTGTGGCAGCACATTATAAATGACACATGGCTTATGTCATCAATAAGTAAATAAATCAGTCAGCTTGTGACTATGATCACAGAAGTTGGAGTTTCCTTCTCTTTTCCCCCTCAAAATTTGCAAACTTTCTCTCCCCTCTCTCACCTCCCATTTAGAAACAGAGTTATCACAATATGAGAAATACAGTTGCTTGCTGCAGATGTTCAGATTTAGGCTGACATGCAGTATTAGATTCTCACATGTAAGGAGGTGATGAGTCAAACAATTTCTGCTGATACTTATAATAATCTCAATTATGTGTGCTACTTCATGAGTGAGCTCCAGACTGTATCATTCACTCTCTTAAGTGCTTTCTTTGATGGTTGAAGATGGCAGAGCAAGAGTTGGAACTTGGCTCAAAGGTGTCTGACGGGTTCTCTAGGCAGGCATAAAACACCTGTAAGTAAAACTACTTTCCAGGTGCCAGCTTAGTTCTCCAAGAGCAGAGCACCATTTCTGCATTTGAGTTACCTCTCACACTGATGTGTGAATGCTAAAGAGGCTTTCCATGCTTACCTCCTCTCCAGCCATACCCATACAAGATTATTGTGGATTAAGATCTTGTGCAGCAGAACAACTTCCAGGTGTCACGGTGACTGGGTTTTCAGTACTGGCACCCACAGGGTAGACTGTAGGTAGGGCCTTGTTGCTGCAGTAAGAGAGAAGCCAAAAATGATCAGTTCTTTACTCAGAACATCTGGGTAAGACATCTGCAATATGTTAGATAGGTGGTTTTGCTGGACACTTTATGGCCTTGACATAGATTGAATACAGGTGCGTGATTTGCTTGTTTCTGTACAGAGTTTTACAGCAGACAACTGCAAATTGTTTTCTTTGTTATTTGAACATAATGGTCAGAAAGTAAGAGCAGTGATGGGTGGGGTTTTTTTCCTAAATCCAGATCCAATTTGTCATTCTCTTTCCTTGTTATTTCTGGTAAAGATGCATTGTATGTATTTCTTTAGATTTTTCTGTGGAAGCCCTGATGACTCAGAAGCTTCTGCTGCTACAGCTGTTTTAAAACCTGAAATAATTTCAGTCATAATTTCTTGAACTTCCTTATTTCAGAGACTGGTTCAAAGCCTATTAAAGTCAAGTTAAAGCTTCCTTTTCAGCTCTGAATTGGATGGTATTTTGGTCATTAGTTTCATTTTGAGGGGAGAAGAAATTTAGTTCTGAATAACCACTTGGTCCTCTCTAGAACATCTCCAAGAAGCATGGAAAAGTGCAAGGTGCTGGATCTGCCATTTCCTGAACTCTAAAGACGCTGAGAGGACCACTTCTATTCCCTAACTTTTCAGCTCCCATCCAGTTCTCAGAAGATGAATGCAGTCTTCTGCTAGACTAGTGTGTGGCCAAGGTGACCACATCTTCCACAACCTGGTCTGCTCAGCAGGACTAACTTAGTGTCTGGAACCACAGCACTCAATGGGACAGCGCTTGGTCATCAACCATCATCCACCTGCATGAATTTTAACCCAGCAGGAAAGACGCGAGGCCACAGGAAGACACATGCCAGCCTTCAAAGCCAAAGAGAGCTTGCAGTCTGACAAAGATCCAGATGGAGTTCATAACCTCCAGCAGCATCCATAAACTGTAGAATGGCCAATCCCTCACATTGTCCCAGGAGGACATGCTCTGAGATGTATGTTCTGGTTATCTGGTGAGGCAGACAGGACTTAGTGTCTACTCCCCGCCTACAAATGAATATTGAGAAGCACACACAATCTGAAAAACTACTGTTTTCGCCTATTTATTCTGAATATGTGTTTGTATCCAGACCTTAGAAGAATCAATAATGAAAAGTTTATAAATCTGAACAGGTTCAGTGATGGGAATAGCAATATATTTCCTTCTGTGTGATGAAGGGATAAAACCACTACTGCTCTGTGTCCAGATGAGGGAGATTATTTGTATTTCCGGTTCTGTTTTGGGGTCTTCCAAGCAGCTGTGCTATACAGGGAAGGGGGCCCTAATCAATGCTGATGTGACTTGATCGAGGTCACTTTGTCTCTAGGCCAGTCCTTAGGCCTCTTTTATCTGGAAGCATAGGAACAGCTTCTGGATAGAATGTCAGCTCTGACTCAAAGATGCTGCTAGGATCAGCAATGACATTAGTCTAATCATACAGAGACAAAAAAGTCTGATGCAAACCCTAGTCTAAAGAACAGCTCCAAATGATTCTATTATTGAAATACTGAATCAGCAATAGCAACAGTGATAAACATATGGAGGCAAAGTGTATGGTAGACAAATGACAAAGACACATTACATAGTCTAAAAGCACTTGCCAACTAAAAATAGGCCTAGACACTGCGTTTAGATCTCTTTAGGCTGACTCTGGCATTCATGTGGGATAAAACTATCTTCAGATGCCTCCAAATTACATCCATATAAGTTCTCTTTCTTTCTGGGAACTGTTTGTAAATTCAGTGGGGTCTACCCAAGCACATAAATTATGGCAGAGCTGGAACATAATACTGCAGAAAAGAATGTTCCCCAAAATGCCTTGCAGTGCTCAATGATACCCATAAACTGTGGGGGAAAAAAAAAAATCAACCAGCAATCCTTAGACTGTGAAGAAAAGAAGAAACAGATGCGGGGCTGTGATCCAAAGTGCAGTGAAAATCTGGGTAACACCTTCTTTCATGGAGAAGGAAAGCTGTGGTAAGGAACAAAACAGAGGGCACTGCTTTACAAGTAAAGATCTCTGGCTACTCTTGATTCACCTTTACTAATTCTATGCTCAATCCAAACCACTCTCACTATAAAATGAAATATGATGCCTCTCTATTTGGTGTTGTCATGTAAATTTTCTTTATTTTTGTATTTGATAGTGTTGGAATAAAGAGTCTTGAAATCCCTCTCGCTACAGACTTGACTGACAGCCCCCTAAGCGCTGTGCCTTTTATAGCGGAACATAACTGACAACCCTTAGGTAGCTGGCGTACGCAGTCTATGAAATGAAGTGTGTTCGTTCCACATTTGAAGAAAAGTAGGTGCAATGAAATAGTTGTTATTATTAGCCTTTTAAAATAGAATTTATGTGTTTGCATTAAAGCAAGCATGACTTCTGGCTATATCAGCCTCAAGCTTTTCAATAGTGATGAAGAAGATCAATGCAAAACAATTTCTGTGTCAAAAAGCACACACATGTCATAAAATATCTGGAAATTACTTAACTGGAACAGAGTTAAAATACTGCTGAATTGTCTGCATTTTTAACATGCATTTTGGGTTTTTTTCAAACACACACTGATCAGCTTCTGAAACACAAAGCAGTCTGTCAAGCCACTCTTCTCCAGTGCTCTCCCTAGCCAAAACCTCCAATTTTTTGTTCAACGCTGGACCTGGGTGTTCCTAAACTTTCCCGGGTCTAAAGACACTCCAGAAAGTGCTCCTGGTTAGGCTCTGAGAGATGCTCTTGGCATGTGGATGCTGTAATATCCTGAGATTCTGTCACCCAGTTAGCCCCTGGATAAGCACTGTTGCTTGTTGTCCCTTTTGGCACATGTGCTGCAGAACTTCAGCCAAAGTACTTATAGCTTAAGGAAAAAAGGCACAGAGGAAAGAGAACAGAAAACACTTTATAAGAAGAATAACTTTAGTTCAGAATTCCAAAACAAATCTACTCTTTTATTTCTGTTTAGGGAAAATGTAAAAATTTAGGTATCTCTTCAGAAATGGATTTGGATTAGGGCATCCTGTGAAGTTTTAAATCTCCTACAACTATTTGCTTTGTCTTCTGATAGATGGACTTCTCCCATCTTTGCTGCAGGTTAGCTTGTTCTGTTGCAAGGCGGCAGATCCTGCTACATCCTTCATCAAGTTCTGACGACTTCTCCTGTGTGAGCTTCTCTCATATCTAAGCCTAAGATACAGTCTTCAGCTCATTACTGATGAGACTTTTTCTCTGTATACCTGCCCTGTCTTTATACCTCATCACAGTGTACACCTTCCTTTGAGGGGACAAGGAGGGGCAGGCACTGATCTCTTCTCTGTGGTGACCAGTGACAAGCTGGGAGGGAACAGCCTGAAGTCGTGCCAGGGGAGGGTTAGGCTGGATATTAGGAAAAGCTTCTTCACCCAGAGGGTGGTTGGGCACTGGGACAGGTTCCTCAGGGAAATGGTCACAGCACCAAGCCTGTCTGAGTTCAAGAAGCACTTGGACAATGTTCTCAGGCACGAGGTGTGACTCTTGGGGATGGTCCTGTGGAGGATGAGGAGTTGGACTTGATCCTGATGGGTCCCCTGCAACCCAACATATTCTGTGATTCTGTAAGCACCTATCACTGGTAGAGTGAAGCCATCAGGCTCAATGGACCCTTGGGCTTCCCCAGATCCTTGCCAATTTTCAGACTGCATCTATAAGGCTGTGAGCTATACATCTCCAGCACTGCCACCAGGATATCTGTTCCTCAAGCAACTGGTTTTCACACTACCCATACTAGTAACCTGAACTCATGCTATCTACAAATCCCATCTCTGATCACAAAAGAACATCCCAAATCTCACTTCAGGACTGTTTGCATGTAGGCTGATAACATAAGCAATCAGCAGCTTTGGACTGAAGCTCAGCCTTAGGATTGTGCTTAAGCATTTGCATATACTACAGATGTGCCCCTCAGGCTGTCCCCTGACCCCTGCATGTGACAGGCTCAGCCTGGTTTCCTTATTTTGCTTTCGGTGATTTTTCACTTCAGAAACCTCAAGCTCCACACAGAAAAACCCTTTTCCTTATGTCAGGCCATCCTCAAAGACAGCACTCCAAAGCTTTGAATCATCCCAAACTATATGCTTACCCCTCATTATCTACGTCTGAAAACAAAAGCAGGTAATGTGCTGCAGGCAACAGTCCCCAGTTCTGTGGTTGCACAGAGCATGAGTAGCAGGTTACACGAGGATATGGGTAATCAGGCTCACAATTGAAACAGGTCCCCAGAGTTGAACATTGCCCAGCTGGGCTCAAAAGGGACATCCCTGCCACACAAGTGACTAAAGTTCCTCAGAGGGCTTAGCAAAGCATTGGGGTAGTTTGCATGGATTAGGTAAGCATCTACAGTCTGTCAACTAAACGCAGAGACAGAAAGAGAAGCCCTTTGGAGTTAATCTTGGGATAAGTAGATTAAACATGCTTTTCTTGCATTTCCCTCCACCTCTGTCTTAACAAATTTTGACAGAGGGATGGGGTGCAGGTGGTTGAGCATGTAAATAACCTCTGCTCAGTTTTATCCTACCTTCATTCGTGCTAAAAACTGAGTTCGAACTGGCAAACCCAGACTCTTGCCATTCAAGCAGAAGTGGCAATCTTTCCACTACAAGGAGTCTTTCTGGAACACGTTAGCCGTGCCTACCACAGAAGTACATTTCCTTCAAAGCATCCCAAGTAATAACTACATGCACTTCTGATCAGTCTAGAAAATGGTCACTCAGGGATCTCTGCACAAGTGTCTTCTAGGGGCAAGCAAGCACCGGTAAACTCCTTGGCAGCAGCAGGATGGTTGGGAAATATACCTGAAATTTGTGCAAAAATCTTCCACCTTGAAGGGGCAGCCATCAGTTTCTAACGGCTGACGGCACTAATGATCCAAGAGAAACACAGCATAGCCCTTAATTGCTGGACTTCACATACACCATGGTCTCTATTCAGCAATATGCAAGAACAATTCTGCAACCTCCAACTGAAACCATGGGCTGTATGAAGCCCGATGTCTTTGAAATCATGCTCTGGATTGCAAATGCATTTAGGATTTTTTCACAGTGAGCACAGGAGCAGAAAAAAGTAGGAAATCAAGGAAGTTGTATTTACATCAACTAGTTCCCAAGGATACGTGGGCAATATTTTATAGGTGGCCTGCTCCTCAAGCTTAATTGATGATTAATTATATGTGGGGAATAAAAACCGTTCACTCCAGCGGCGCTTTGTTTCTGTAGAGCTGACAGGGGTGAGAAGTAACAATTGCTCAGCACAGTGAGGACTGAAGAGCTCCTCTGCAGCTGAACAAAGCCAAGCCGCGGGGCGACAGATGGCAGATGAGATTCACCATAGGCCGTGAAGAGGCCATACCCGTCGCTGGCATTCTCCGCCCCTTCGGCTCTGCTGGCTGCTCCAGAAGGTGGGTCAGTGGGACTGTGACCCTAAGCCAACCCCCTTTTCCTCATCTGGAGAAATGGCTAGTAACTAAATGCCATCCCAACACACCCTGTGAATAAAAGCATGGCTGCAGTTGCCAGTGCTTGGCCAGGTGTGCACAGGAGAGACACTTCACTGCTCTCCTTCAGTGTTCACAGCAATCATTTGCACGTATCCATGTCAGCAAAACTGCTGATGTTTTCATTTTCACAGCTGGCAACCGCAAGAATAAACACACCTTTCCACGCATCTTTTCCTTCCAGACTTCCCTGCATGGATGACTTCCTTTGCCCACGGCCAGTTTTCTTATAACCTCTTTTGTAACCCAGAGAGGAAATCATACTTACATCTGCATGGGGGGAAGCAAGGGCCACCCATGAAAAACTTAACAGAAAAAATAAACCTGGAAAAGCAGAGATTCATTTCCAGAATTTCTTCTCAAATAGTAACTCCTCTTAAAAAGAAGGTCCCAGTAAGTCTAAAGAAAAGCTTCTTAAAATTCAGTTTTTAATTAATTTCCATTTTTCCCATGGTAGAAAAAACTACTGACAAAATCCAATCACCTGTAAGGGTATATTCCATGTAACTCAGAGAAACCAGGAACGCTCTCAAGCTCCAAAGGTTCAGTGTCCAGATTAACATCACCTTGGGAGGTGACAGGATTGACACCAGCCTCCCCTCAGCAAGAGAGAACTGCTGCGTCTCTGAAATATGTCACCCAGAGAAAGGCAATGGAGCTGGTGAAAGGTCTGGAGCACAAGTCCTGTGAGAAGCACCTGAGGGGGCTGGGGTTGTTTAGCCTGGAGAAAAGGAGGCTCAGGGGTGACCTTACCACTGTCTCTACAACCACCTGACAGGAGGCTGTAGCCAGGTGGGGCTCGGCCTCTTCTCCCAAGAGAAGGGCAACCAGCGACAGGACAAGAAGACATGAACTTAAGCTGCACCAGGGCAGGTTTAGGTTGGACATTAGGAAGAATTTATTCACAGAAAGGGTGATTAGACATTGGAATGGGCTGTCCGCGGTGGTGTTGGAGTCACCGTGCCTAGGGGTGCTTAGGAAAGACTGGACGTGGCACTGAGTGCCATGGTCTAGCTGACATGGCGCTGATAGTCACAGGTTGGACTCGATGATCTCAGAGATCCTTTCCAACCTAGTTGATTCTGCGATTCCTTGATTTTTTTTTTCCATGGGAAAAAAAACAACAACCCGGCGCTAGTGTGAAATCTGGTTTTTGCTACAAATCTCCAGAGCAGTGCTGTTGCACCAGACACGCTGCAAGTCCCCTCACTGCGTACTCAAACAGGACTCCTGCTTTCAGCGCTATCCTTCCGAGACAGGAGGCCGCGCCAGGGGTCTCCTGCTGACCTGGCGGTCACTGTGACCGTAAGCCCAGGTATAACGCGCCACTTTCCCGACAGGACTGTATTTCAGGAATGCCGAGGTGCTGCAGAGCGCGAACGAGCGCCGACCCCAAACCGCGGCCACGGGCTGAGCCGGCTCAGCCGGCGGAGCAGCGCGCAGGCGCGCCCCGGCCCCGCCCCC
>VZTA01022519.1:14284-65952 GCA_013398855.1 Mohoua ochrocephala | reverse complement strand
CCGTGGGGCGCGTGCTCTGGCTGTGCCGCCGGTGGGGCGCGGGGCCGCGCGCGCAGGTGAGAGCCGGGCGGGCGTTGGCGGGGCCAGGGGTTCGCGTCCCGCCGGGAATGGCCCTGCCGGGAATGGCCCTGCCGGGTGTCCCCGAGGGGCGACATTGCCTGCGAGGCCCCGGTGTGGTGCTGCCCCTGCTCCTGGGCCGGCGGGGCTGAGGCAGCCCTGCGTGGGGAGTGTCCAGGGCTGGCGCCGCGTTCAAGCCGTCCCTTCCGTGAGCTGCGTTTGTTTCCTTGATGTGAAGCAGAAGCCTTCTGGTTAAGCCTAGAATTAGCAGAGCGGTATATAGAGCAAAGCCAACGCAAACGATGGCAGGTTTTAGGTTGATAATTTTGAATGATAAAACACAAGAAGTTCCACCTCGACATAAGGAAGAACTTCTTTGCGTTGGTGCTGGCAGGGACTGGAGTCTCCCTCCCTGGAGACCTTCCAAACCCACCTGGATGCGTTCCTGTGTTACCTGCTCCAGGTGACCTTGCCTTGGCAGGGGGGTTGGACTGGATGGTCTCCAGAGGTCTCTTCCAATCCTGACAATGCTGTGATTCTGTGAATAGTGTTCGGTGAGCAGGTGAGTAGATCATGAATCGTAGAATGACAGACAGATTTGGGTTGGAAAGGACCTTAAGGACCATCTAGTTCTAACCCCCCTGCCATGGGCAGGGGCACGTCCCACTAGACCAGGTTGTACAGGGCAAGTCTCTGAATACCTGCAGTGGAGAGAGAAATGTGCTCCACAAATAAGGTAACTTCTGATTAAACAGAATCATTTTGTTTTGGGAAGTAGGGGCGTTCAGCTGATTGCCATTTAATTAAAAAGCCTAGCTGCTGTTAGTATTGTTTGTGCTGTGGTATTTGATACACCTGTATATATATATATATCTAATCAATGACCAGCAAGTGGATAAAAAGGCCTGCTGGTAATACTTTCAAGTTACAAAGAAATTTAGGATAATAAGGCCTGAAGAACTGTTGGTGACTGAACTAAACCAAACCGTGGCGTAACAGAAGAAAGATACAGTAAGGAAGTGAAATGTAATACCGGAAGGAGCAATTTGAGCTATTTATATTAGTTACATCTAGATTAACTTTACCCATTAGGGATAAAGACCTGGTGCCCATGTGGGGAACTCTTTATGCAGCAGTCAGGAATACGTGCTCTTAAGGGTATGCAAGGAATGACAAAGAGAATAAGGCTGAAAATGCTCTAATACTTGATTTCATCCTCAGTTGGAATAGTTTGTGTTGCTTTGATTATCTTGTGTCAAAGGTATGTTTATGACAGTAACTTGGTTTTCCTGGCCAGGCACATCCCTCAGTTTTAGCTGAAAATGATTTGTATTGTAAATGAGGGAATGTTCTCAAAGGAGGAGTCACAGAGGAAGGTAGGACTGGAAGGGGCCTTGAGGGATCATCTGGCTATTCCTCTCGCCCCCAGAGGTGGGATCAGTGCCTAAGCCTGTAGCTATATACAAATTGTCTAGCTGTCTGTGAACCAAAGGATATGAAGAGAACTAATGGGAGACAAGGCCCAGAAACCTTAGAGACCCTTCTTTCCATTAGGTGTAGTTAAATTGTGGAACTGTTTGGTGAGAGTGTTCAGGATGGTAAGCATTTATGTGAATACAAAAAGCAAGTTGAGAAACTTGGAAGAAAATTCCAGTGAGGACCATTAAAAACAAGATACCGGCATGTCTGAGCTGCGGATTGCTGGAAACCAGGCAAGTGCCCTGGGGAAATTATCACTACCTGTTTGTCCTGTCCTTGTCCCTCCGATACAGGCTGTGTTTGAGAACACGGTATAAGTTGATGCATCCGTGTTCTGACCTGCCATAACAATTTCTTACATCTTACCTGTCCTGACTATTTGGAAATTTTTTTATCATGCTTGTCCTAAAAACCCCTTGCAGTAATTTAATTCATTATTTCTTGTCTGTCTTAGTAGGGGAAAAAGTCTAATTTCTTAACTTTAAAGTTTCTTGCATTGAGAGACAAAATGGGAGAGGAACTTTGTAATTCCAGTTCCCTTAGCAGTGACTGAGCAACAGGTGTCGTTTCCTATTCTTCCAATAAGCTAACGGCAGAGATTTAGTGCTATTTTTAAAGAAAAAAGGATTTAACTTAGTTACTATCTATCATTCACTCTGATGTGATTGAATAGATGTTGTCAGCAGAAGAGTTCAGAGTTCCTATTTAATTCGATTGGGTTGAGTACTTTTATCTAAATCACAGTGGATGTTATATGTACCAATACCAGAAAGAGATGATAGTGCTTTGGTGACAGTCTTTCAGAACTACATACTTGAAATGTAAGAGAAGCCTTTTTTGCAGTTGTTAACTAAGCTACAATTGAAAAGCCTGTTAGTACTTGAAAACTTGGGCCTAAAAACAACCAGATCTGAATTCTGTTCCCTGTTATACACATCTGACTTTTGCCATGTATCGATACATTCAGAGTTATCTTTTATTTCCCCAGTGTACAGAGAAACTTAATATGTAGATTTTGTCAAACATGCACAGAAAGTAGGTTTTCTGAGCAGGTGAGATACAGTTCTGTGGTTGCCTGCCAAGGGACTTAATTTTGAAAAAAAAGTTTCTTCTGATGAAATACTTTGTGAAATCAGGTATAATAAATAACATCAAATTACTTATGCGTATTTGCTGACATCTTGTGATACTTTCCGATGTGTTTTGCAAAGTGCTTCTGAGACATAAATCTGATACTGGTTCACATAATTAGTTTGTAGGCCAACTGAAATCTAAGATTATAGCAATGTTGTTTTAAGTAAATCAATTAAAACACATTTTTGTGGAACAGCACAGTAGAAATCCAAAACTCACTTATTGAGCAAAAGGCAGTTCTTTAGAAACTGGGATGGCTCCGAGCATCTATATTCTGTATAATTGCTGTGTAAAAAATGTTTTTTTCTTGTGCAACAAGTGAACAGAGGACTGTCTTGCATGTCTCCT
Source organism: Mohoua ochrocephala (assembly GCA_013398855.1). Classification (NCBI taxonomy): domain Eukaryota; kingdom Metazoa; phylum Chordata; class Aves; order Passeriformes; family Acanthizidae; genus Mohoua; species Mohoua ochrocephala. The sequence goes on along the minus strand of VZTA01022519.1, from coordinate 62,934 downwards.
CAGTTCAGTAGCAGCAGCTGTGCCAGTAGCTGGAATATTGGACCCTGGGCAGCTTTAGTCCTGCGTACTGATGTGGTTGTACAGCTCCAGTTCTGCATCTCTTAGTGAAGTCCTATCCCAGAGATAACTTCTTAGTACAAATTTGTTTGTGCACTGTGTGGTTTTTGAAAAGGAGATGGTTGAAGTCTGCCACGTTGGAGCGTGGAAGAATCATGAAAATGGTGCAACAGTGTGTGTGCCATGTAATTTGCTGTCATCTTCTGTCTCTGTAACGGTGTCTTGTTGTAAAACGGACAACTTTAGGGCTTGAACTTAAATCTCCTGGCTCCAAGCCACCTTTCCTCCCATTCCAAAAGCACAGGAAACTTGACTTCTCTGTTGGTTGGTTTGGTTTGTATCCGTGTAACTCCAGTGAAACAAAATGAACAGGATGAGTAAACAGTCCTAGTTACTTCTCTTCTTGGAAGAAAATAGGCCAGAGAAGTTGAAGTTGTCTGAAAATGCGATTTTTTTTTTCTAAGGCAAATTTAACATAAGCTGATTTTCTGTAAGTTTATGATCTCCCTGTAAAATCAGAATTTGCTAAATAGTTTTAATTCTAGGTTGCTCAGAAAGGAGTTGGGAAGGAAGGGTTAAATCACAATGAGTTGTGTCCAGAAGTAAAGGCTTTCCCTTCTCCCAAGTTCTGGTGGAAGAGCATATTATTTCATGAGCACTTTTAATAATGTTAATAAGCATTACTATTATTTAAAAAATTGTGAGGCTGCTGTCTTCAGTAATGCTTTATGAAATGTGTGAGAAGTGGATGCAAACCTCTGTGGTTTCCTCTACAAAGTAGAGGAGCATGCTTTCTTGTTTGACTGAAACGCCAGAAGCATTTAGCTGTGCTTTGCAGTTTCTGCCTGTGCCACCCATGAAATAGTGCTCTTATCCCAGAAGAGGTACCCAATACAATAGATATTAATTTGCATAAGAGGCTGTTTTCTAATTATGAGCAGTTTGTGTGTCCAGGGACTTTTGATTAGTGACGAATTGAAACTAGGGAAGAATATGAATAGCTTGAGGGAAGAAGGACAAAAATGAGAAAATTACAATAGAAATTGACAGGAATAAGATGAAAGCAATCTTTTTTAAAGTATTCTGTTTAAAGCATACCAGAGAGAAAGCTATTTTGGGCCAAGTAATAAGGAGTCATATGTTCATTAACAAGAATTACAAATAATTAGTTACTATTAAGACAAGTTAGACAGAAGATGAATTGAATTCTTTCCTGAGGAGTGACTAGGAGAGAAGAATAGGGAATACGAGGAGATACCTTTGCTTTCCTCTCTGCTTTATAAGGAAATCACCAGAGCCTTGCCTGTGGAAAATGTGTACATTTAAAATTTTGATTATTTTTCTCTTAATTCTGTGTATGTCAGTGTTTCCTCACAGGAAACATGAATATTAAAAAGAAAAGAAAAAGGAGACAAACCAGGATTAGCACTGCATGCAATACATATAAGCTGTGGAGAAAACGAAGCAGCAACAGGCTCTTCAGCACCAAATTCTACCTTAGACATGTTTTTAAATCTTCTAGCAGAGGTATATGTTACTTTCCTGAGGTTCATACCCTGAGGGGCAAATCTTTTGTTTGTCAGGTAAAAGCGTAGAGGGTTAGTCCTTTCTGACTCATGTGATCTTATTCAAAGATTGCTTTACCTTCTAGAGCAAACCCATTGAATTCATAGGAGCTATCTTGCAGCCCAGGCATGGGCTATATACAGGTTTAAGGCAGCATATTATAGTCTTTATTTCAAATTGAAATTTCAAGTGGAGTTGTCACGTTTTGTATATTGAAGACTGACACAGGCATGGATGGGTAAATTGGTCATGAATAGCTTTACATATGTGCAGCAAATTAGATGAGTTGGATCAGTCTGTCCTGGACTGCCAGATGTCCAAAATACCAACCGGGCTGTGTGAAAGTACAAAGAAAAGCTGTGTTTCATTTCTTGTTAATGTAGGGCTTGACCACGTGATGCAGAACACCAAAAGCTTCTTGTCACAGGAGAAGTTCTTGTGAGCTAACTGATGTTACTAACAGAAGGTACAAGTTTGATCTGCTTTTGTGTTTGCCTTGCAAATACATTTATTTAATCTTGTTTTGATGAGACGTGTTTGTATTGTTGTGGTTATAACTGGGTTTTGAGATTACTGTTTTATTTGGTTTAGTTACAGGAAGGTAGCAAGTGTTTTATTTATATTAGCTGAACTCAGAAGGGTGAAATCAGTCAAAATGTTCAGCATGTCTAAATTATGCTCTGAGGAAGACAGTTCTCATGACTTGGAGAACATTGAATAATTTCAAATACTACCTTTGTTCTGCTCCTTGTAATCAGGAACAGAACTAGTTCACATTGCTGCATGTGTTTGGTTTTTAATGTTTTGCTAAAGGTAGACTGAGGCTGCAGCTCCCAGAGCAGCAGGGACAATTTAATAATTTGCTCAAAGAAAGGAAGGTGAAGAAAGGACTCCCCCTCTTTCTTCCTCCCAGTTGTGTGTTTCAGCCACCTTCTCGTTCCAGCTTTGGCAATTCTCAAAGTGATCTCTGAACTGCTCAGACGTACCAGCTTGGCTGAGAATTGCCCACTTGTTGGGGTGAAGCAGAAGTTAGTGTTCCGCCACGTGTAGGGAGCTTAGTTGGCTTGCAGAGGAGTTCTGTGCCAGGGCTGGCACAGGGCACGTAAAGGGAGCAGAGGAAAGAATGCTGGCAGGGGTGGACTGTGAGATGGGTGCGCTCTGCCTTGTGAAGCTGCACTGTCTGCTCTCAAAGCCTAGACGTGGCATGTTGAGGGGATGGGGGTGAAGTCTTTCAGGGTACTACGTGAAGAACAAAACTTGGCATTTTTCTGAATCAGAAGTGATTCTTTTTCTGTCTTTGCTTTTCTGTCTCACATCGCTTTCCTTCTTGTGATTCCCTTCCTCCCCCCACCCACAGAAGACCACACAAATAATCAGTTCTCATTCAGTTTGTAGAATAATTAAGCTGCAGAGAACTTTAATACTAATGTTGGAGAGCCAAAATAGTGCATAATGTTGGCACGAGGCCAGAATTGAGACATTGCAGCTCTGTCAGTGAAGCTCCTCTTGTCTGGCAGAGAGCATCACTGAAATTAGTCATCTTAACAACTGACTGTCTTGATAGAAGTGAGACCAAACCCGTGTGCCGCAAAGATCGGAAGGTAACTGCCCCCCGAGTTATGACCTGAGCTGGTACAGTGCTCAGTAGTTTTTTGCTGCTGGATTGCTCTACTAGTTTTCCGATTGGTCTGCTTGAGACAGTGAAGTAGGTTAAGAACCATTTTGGCACATAAACAAGGAAGGAGCGCTCCACGGCCTTTCCAGAGCCTTTAGCAGTGTTTGGTCAGTGGCTTCTGAAAAACCACTAGGGAGCTGCCCTGCATATTCTTATCATACTTTGTTGTGGGATGCCTTTAGGTGAAGGCAAAGCCTGCTTATTTGCTGATGTATTTTTGTTTTCTTGTATGATGGGATCTGTTGATCAGTGCTGTCCTTTGCTTTTGCTGGATGTTCCTGATATAGGATATACTATGTTTCTTTCCATCAAAAAAATCTAAATTAGTTGTAACGTGTGAAAATGTGAAGCTTTTAGAATGTGTTTATCTGTTCATAGACGTTAAACCATTGGAAGAAAATGGTTTAATGAGTAATAATGCTTTTCCTAACTTATTCCTGTAATGTGTTGAATCTTGTTATAGGTATGAATAGCTTGCTATACTATTCATATATTCATTTTATTTAGAGCTCACTATGCCAGAAATGTAAAATAAATCTCTCACTTTTTTCTTCTCTTTTTTTTTTTTTGTTAGATGTTAAGGCTGATCTGTACCACTACAGCAGTGCAGAGGAAAAATGTAGGAGCCCCAGGACCTGAAAAGTACACGGAGGCATTTATTAAAAAACAGATTGAAGAGTTCAACCTAGGAAAGAGACATTTAGCCAACATGATGGGAGAAGATCCAGAAACTTTTACCCAAGAGGATATTGATGTAAGTACAGTTGCTCTGTTGGAGAAGTAATTTACTGTAGAGTTTCAGATATTGAAAGCACTTTACTTCAGCGTGAGCCCGTCAGCTCTCTGTGAATTTTAATCAAACTGTCAGAATAAGGAAGAATGCTACTATACATTGCAAACATTGCAACTGTGACTGTGAATAGAGATTCTACCTCTGCTACCATGTGAGGTCAGACATCACAGTATAGAGCTTTATACTATATCTTGCTAAAGCACAGTAGGTTCTTTTTAAAAGTACTAATGGATAATCCCCTTGATCTGAGGTTGTAAGAGGCACTGTAAAGGTTTATGTAGCATTTCAAAACGTTTACTCACAATTTGACCTGCTGTGTATATTTAGGGTTTTCTTGTGTGATGCCCTAGTCGCTGGTAATGTATATTAAATTGTATAGGATATTTTGTAACCATGCGGTGGTTTAGCTTGAGGATTTAATGTAGACGTGAATTTAAGCTCATATCAGTATCTACAAACATACTGTTTTACTGTCGTTCCCTCTTGTGACTGGCAGATGGGTAGCCTCCTCTTTCTCTCTGTCATTTAGGCTCATGTAAAGATAAGCTCCCTTTCACGCAGAAAAACGTTTTGTTGCCTGGATTTTTCTTTTTTTTTTTTCTTTTTTTTTTAATGTCTCACCTGGCCTTCACTTCTGTCATTTCTGTCTTATTTTATTGTGCCTCAGAGTTAGGAAGGAGAAATGTCATTTGGTGATGTTCACTCTAGGTGAAGGTGCGTGAAGTCTCATGGCTGAAGTTTTCTTTGCACAGCAGCAACAGTGCTGCTATAGCCAAGGCAGCCCAGTGTGCCAGCAGGGCCCATAGGATAGAGGTAGTGATATGGTAAGTGCAAAGCAAGAGGTGTCCATGGTTTCGTTTTTTTCAGGGCAAGGAGATTTGTTTGTTGCCTCTCTCAGTGGCAAAATTCTGTCTGCATGGCTGTGTCCATTTGAGAGGTCTTGACAGCGTGCTTACGCCAGGAAATAATCTGTAGGTTGCTATACAGGCTGATGTCAAACATGTTTGACAGGCTTCAGAACTAAGTTCTGAAAACAGGCAGCAAGGTAAAGAGATCCAGAGTAATGGCCTGTTGAGAAAAAGGCTGAAATGAGACTTGAGTTTTATCAGGTATCAGAAAATCCATAAAGGCAGCTTGAGTTCAGGTAGGAAATCAAGCTTTGCGAGTACAAAGCTATGCACTGATACTGTGTCTACTTTCATGCAGAGATGTAGGTATCGCTCTGCCCTTCTACAGTGCCAGTGCAGAGACCCTGCCAGTCTCAGTGTAAGTGGGTAAGGTCGACAGTAAAAGTATTCATTGAGGTCAGCAGTAATACCAGGCTGTTTCTTTGCATTGGCTATTTTATTTCTCTGCAAACGATAAAATTTCCTTTTCATGTATTTTCCAGGTGGTTTTTTTCTTACCTTTAATGATCTTTATTTTTTTGAGTTACTTTCTTGTAAAGTAAACATGCACCATTCTACCACCAGAATACCTCCCATATTAATACAGTACAATGATGATGCTGTTGGTTCAGTTTGCCTGAAAGGTTAATGGCAGGAGAATGCATTAATCTGCAGTCTGGCTTCCTTCCTTCCTTGATAGGGTCTAGGGGGAAGGCTTCTAGAAAGCAAGACTGCAAGAAATGCAAAATGACCATATTTACGTAGAGGTTTCTTCTTTATAAATCCACAGCACTACGATCATTTGCCCAGTGTTAACTAAGCTCCACCATTAGTAAAAGCAGATTCATTCTGGAGATCAGCTTTTACAAATGCAGTGCAGGTGACAAGTATGGGACTGCTTTGCAGACTGGTTCTGAAAAGACGGAGAAGTGGAGCCAAAAGAGTAGTGTTTTGTTTGGTGATACCAAGGATCTGCGGTACATGTTTGATTTCTTCGTATTCCATCAGGTGTTGGGAAATAATTAGAGTGTGTAATAGTGTCTGCTATGCATAATTAAATTTCTGTTATAAAAATATAAAAGCTTCTTAAGCACTGGCAGGAGAATTACCAAGCTTTACATTTTGAACAGCAATAATTCTTTCTGATGAGTGCTTATATACCTCCATGTCTTCTGCTGTTAATCAGTCTTTGCAGTGTATTTCAAAAGTAGACATCCTAGGATTCTGTCCTTCACTAGAGTTTTAGGTAGAGTTTAATAAAAGCTAAACCTTGTGAAGTTTTAAAACAGGAAAATAAGTTGACTTACTTGCTAATCCTCGGATGTTGTGGAAGCAGAATTGCCTCTTACTGATGCTTTTATTTAGGAATGAAAAGTTAAGCTGTGCATTACAACAGTATTTCTGGAGGAGAAAAAAAAAAAATCCAGCAAATTGATATATAACTCTGCACAAGTCTACCAATTGCTTTTTAATTGGTATTATAGACCTCACTCTGAAGCTAGGATGTTTTATTCTCCTATGTGTGAATATGTGCTATGAAGTTTTTCTAATTGATTTGCTTTGCCCATTCCATTTGATGTATCATTTTTCACAATATTTCATAATTTGTGCTCATTTCTAATGAACAGAGTCGTTAGGACAGGCATGTCTAAGTACAACTGACAGCTAACATTAGGTGCCAGATGCAGTTTATAAAGCTATGTAGAACTGCAGAGAACAGTTTAAATAAATTAGCACCTGTACATTAGTCTCACTTGCTGGTAATTTATAAGCGAATCAGTAGAGATGACATTTAGGTAAGTCATTGATCAAGTTAACAGCTGCATACCCACTGCCCAGCTGGGATACCTAATTAATAGAGATTGCAGTCCTGACCTAGTGCTTTTCCCCGTTTGAGTCTGTAATCCTTTTATTTTGCGATTTAACTTTTAACTTGCAGTTGTAGTAAACAGCCCACAGTCATTTTCCACTGTCAGTTCTGTGATATTCCACTTTAAAGCCCAGAAATCTAAGTAAGATTAATACAAGAAGAGCGTCTTAAGTTTCATGACCTATTTATATGCCAGTATTTTTATTATTCATTTTTATGCAGTCACTAAATGCTCTCCCAGATACGAGCTCATCATAAAGCAATACTCTTTCCCCGTAAGAGTTAGTAAAACTCAAAAGCTAAAGATCTGCGTTCGTTTTTGCTGGTTGTCTGTCTTATGACCTAATAGATTGTTGTCAAGCAGATGGAATAATTTGAATATAAAATATATGTTTTCCTCTACTAGCATGTGTACCGTTGGAAAAGTACCAGTAAGATTGTTAACTGGGAAAATGTTAAATGTTGAAAAACTTAATTCCTCATAAGGTTTCTTTCAAAAACTTAAGGCTTCTTTCATGAAAAATTGCTTGTATTCAGTTACTTTTAAAGGTGACTCGGCACATCTCATTTCTAAATAATGTTCAGATTTTAGCAACACAGAGTATTAGAAATGAGTGAATATTGGCAAACGTGAAATGTCAGAAATGTTATTCAGAACAAATTGTGTTTCTGAACTGCCTGTTGTCTACAAGAAGAGTCTCTTGTCCAGCCTTGTCCTTACAAGAAATAATGGATTTTGGATTTATTTAAATAGTTGAAGCTAGAATGCTTTTTTCAACTCTTTTTAATTTTTTTTTCCCAGTGGAAGCAAACTCTGCATCAGTTTTTTTTTTACTTCTGCTTCAATCTGAGCTGATGACTGCTGTATTTTTTTTTTACTCTTTCTAATATTGTTCCGTATTTTGAAAAAATGAAATGAAGATAGAAATAACGACTGTTTCTTTCAACAGATTTTTTGGGGTTTTTTTTTGCTCTACAAGCTCGTGACAGGACATTAATTTTCATTTTGAAAGTGATTACATAGTATAAAAATAATGTAATATTAAAAGAAGGTGGGGTTTTTAATATCATGCCAGCGGATTGTTTTGCTTGTTTTGGTTTTTTTTCAAGTGATAGCGTTAAAATGGTATGTCACTTTGAACTTGAAACTTGTTTCTTTACAAGCTAGAATTCAGCTTTAGATGAACAGTGATGAGGGTGGTTTCAATAAATTTTACTAATTAGTTGTTAGAGGCGGGATTTGTTTTGCAATATAAACTTAGTTGTGTCACTGGGTTTTTTTGTGGGCTTTTTTTTGTGGTTTTGTTTTGTTTTGTTCTTAACCTTTTCTGTCTTGTTAATAAAAATATATTTCAGAGTTAACATTTTGTGTCCCATTTTTATTTCCTTCATTCCTGGGTTTACCCCAGATATTCTGGATTTTGGATGCTGAAAACTGTTAAAGAATATTGCTAGTGTGGTTAGAAGGAAAACAGCTGTTCCAGAAAACATCTCGGCCTGAGAGGTGATGAAGTACAGTGACTAAATGATGTGATTCAAGAGGCACAGTTTAAGAAGGGAAGTGGCTCTCGTGTGATCAAGTTGAGGAGTAGAAGCTGAAACAGCTTTTGCTCAGGTGTTTCATTAAAATGTTATGGCATAAAGTGTCACTTCTCACTTCAGTGTTTTGATGATTAAAATTTCGTATATATTTAAAAAGGAATGAGCTGGATTCTTGAGCGCGCTGCCAAAAAGGGTGCTGCTGCAAAGGAGTCTCAGGGTAGAGGTGATGTTTGTTTGGTTTTTTAAATTTTTTTTTTCTTTCTTCTTTCCTTTTCCATAAAATACCTTTCCTCACTGGATGTTACTTAGATAACTATTTTTGCGCATGTTTGGAGCAGTGGGAATTAGTGGAATGTTTTGTGTTTGAGCTTCAATAAAAATGTGGAAAGACACTTGGGCAAGATCAATTTAAGAACTGAACTGTTGAAGTCTCCTACCCCAGTATGACTCAGTCAACTCTATTTGAATTAAAGTATTGAATTCTTAGTTTCTCAAGACATTAGGAAAAATAAGCAAAAGTAACTCTTACTGACCCAGATGAATTTGTTTGATACAGAGTTAGTCTCTGACGTGTGAGAAAGCGAGCAAGCAAAACTTCTTGGCTTGTAGGGAGATGGTGGGAAGGGAAGGAGGATCAGATGCTGGGATGTGCAACATCCACATGGAAGAGGAAAGGTGAGGGTGTGGCAGGTACCCTGAATTTGGTCAACATACCACATGCAGTGCTGGACAGATTATGTAATTAATTGGTTTGCATGTTTGAAGGACTGCCAGATATATTTTTTGGGTTTCTCTGGTTGTTTTATTTTTTCTTAATAGGGATGGGAGGTTGTACTCATTATTCTAGCTGGCTTGAATTCAAACTGAAAGCTGCAAATGAAAGACATTTTGGTCCTGTGGGCAGTATATTGACTCTTCTGGTCCCTCAACAAGTGATGGTATAACAGGATTTCTTTTAGTTTGGCACAGGAAAGTTAAGTTTACCAACTGTGCAGTTTAAGAAATGTCAGATGTAAACTGTCTTGTTACTAACGTGTGTTCGTTATGATCTGCTGTTTTCAAAGGTGCGACTGCTGGGTATTTTCTTTTTCTCTGTGTGGATCAACAGTGAAATTTAAAAACAGAGACTTTCAAATCCTTAAAAGACGTGACTAAATATTTTTTAGTAACTCATAGCAGAAGCAGACTGTACCCAATTCTACCTTTTTCAAGTAATTTATGTAATTATTTTTGGAAACACAGTTGTGTTATTAGGTACCAGAATTTTTAATTGTGATTCTGCTGAAAATAATTATGGACATTTCATTTCTAGAAAGTTGTAGTTTATTTCCAAAAACTCCAGCAACAATATGATTTAACAAATAGAATGTGAAGTAGCAGCCCAGAACCTCTGGGGTCTAGAGTGGGGTAAATGTATCTTATATAGCTGACATGATGACATTGAGAAAGTAGTTCTTCATGTTCAGCACAACAGTTTCTTTAATCTGGAGTTCAAGTCCAAATAAGCACTAAAAAAACGGTTATGGGCCAGGACCCTCGAGGTGAAAACCACTTCTGGAATGGGAAACTGCAGTTAAATCTAAAAGGTTTCTTGGGAACTTTACTGCTAGCATTTACACCTTGATTATAAAGTTTTAAGAGGGACTTTCACCTGCTTTTTCTATTCAGGAAAATGCAGAATGTGCAGTTAATTCTCTATGGAATTTTGGTTTGAGACCTGGAGATTCCTGAAAAGAAACCTGTATTCCATAGCTGAAGACATTTTAAAACGAGTTGAGGAAAATAATTTCATGGTTATGTGCTTCAGCTGCAGTTTGGAGAGACTAATTCTGATGTAATTCCTCAGATTGATCCACCATCTTTTAATATTGCTTGTACAGGGCTTTTTAAAAATATTTCTTTTCTACAAAAATGAAACATTTGCATAGACAAAATCAGCTTCTGTAGATGAGGTTCCCAAGAGGCAGTCTGACTTGCTGTGTAGTTGGTAAAAGTACAGCCTGAGGACCTAGCTATGTAAAACTAAGAAAAAACTTCTGAATAAAATTGAACTGGAGTCTGTTGCATTCCAGGATGGTTCATCCTTACTTACATTTCCATTAAAAGAGAGAAGTCAGGAAGATTGTTTCTTTCCATTTTGTAACAACAACAACTAAAAAAGCTTATAAAACGAGCCATTCTTCTTTGGTTAGTTATTGTGTGGGGATCTGAGAGTAGATGTTAGGGTTTCTTAATACAGGATGTGTTTATGCTTAAGTGTGAAAGACATGAGTATACACTTAGCAATAAAATAAACTTTCCAAGAAGTAGAAGGTCTCAGATGGCAGCTACTTTTTTCATTGTGACTGTTAAATTGTTATATTTGGCATTTATTAAGGTGTCATAGTTACAGTAACTGTTTTGGCTGAGATTCTGGAAATGCTTGTATAAAGATTATGTCTTAAGTACACACACAGTCAGTCTCAGGATCCTGTAATAATTTCTTTTAATATATTATATAAGGTGTTGGTTTAACATCATTTGGCTCACAGCAGATTTCTCTCTTGTCATCATAATTAATCCCCATTTGTTCATAAATAGGTGTTCACCTACTGTGTGTGTGCATAAAATGCCCATTGACTAACAAATGGGAATACAGTAGTCACTAAGAGAAACAAAATTACCATTTTATAAAATCAAGTTAAGCCTTTTGTTTGCTTCAGAATTCTGAAAATTTCTGTTCAGAATGCCAGTAGGGGATTAATGAAAGTAATAGGTTAGGTCTTTTTACACTCCATGCATATTAAATTCGTTGAAGCACTGACAAACCATTCCAAGTCTATGGAAAAAATTATCAGCGAGTAATAGCCCTAAGGTAGCCTAACTAACAAAGAACCATTCTTCTTGAGAGAAGATTTTAAACTCAGATTTTATTGTAATTCTACTTTTCTGTACTGTCTAATGGAAATATAAATGAGACCACTGCCAGAGGGGTTTATTTGGTTGGTCCATTTTACTGTACAAGCACAAGATTTCTGTCTGAAGCTCTACTACCCACTGTCTAAAGTTGGCTACCCTTGCCAGACTCCTACATCTGGGAGCTTTTGGTGGCTAGCTTTTTCTGGGTTTTTGTTTTTTGTTCTTTTTTTTTTTTTTTAACAAATGAAAATAAACAGCTCTGACAAATGCATGTTTTTGCATTATTAAATTATGGTTTAGTTACATTGAAGAGGGAGAGTAGGATGATGTTGAACAGAAATGTGTGTCATAGGGCTTAACTTTGTAAGGTGCTTTGCCTTACATTTTGCCAGAAGGATGTGGAATATTGGTACGCTAACTTCATTTGTTGCAGGCAGCTAATGCTTGTTTTATACATCACATAAATGCTGGTAAATGCTGGTTAAGTAAAGGTAAAATATGGACCTTGTACTTAGCGAAAACAGTGGTAAACAATGAGTGTGTAATGAATGCCATACATTTTTCAGCAAACCTTTAGGTATCTAAGGAAAAAAAAAGATGTCACTTGAGTCCATTCTCTGAGCAGTTAGTTCAAGTTCAGCAAAACTTTTAGTGATTCACAGTTGTTTCCAAATGCAGTGATCAATGAAATGCTTATTTAGGCTATGTAAAATATCTATTCCTGCCACAACAAACATGGCTTTTTAGACTTGAGGAAACTGTGTCTGGAAATTGTAGAAAATGGGATTCCGAATGTTTAAAATTTGGCTTTTTCCTGTTGCTTTAAATAAAATTTCTATGCTTGGTCTGTCAGTAGGCACTGTTAACAAGCACTGATATTTTCAGAAAGATAAATAGGTAAGTGTTGTGACTTCCTCCAGAAGTCACAGCACTTGAAATTTTACTGGAAAATCACTGTGTATAAAGGTGGTCTTTGCACTTGAGTAGTTTTGGTAAGTTATGATAAATGCATTCTATAAAAACTAAACCTGGCAGAAGAAAGTTCACTCATTCTGATGCAGTAGAGTACAGCCTTCAGAATGAGGTTTTACTTCTCCTGAGGATTCCAGAGGAAATTATCTGCTTTTCTTTGCAGCACATCACATATGTGTTATATTTTCTTACTGATTTGGTTGCCTACTGTACAAAAGTTCCGCTATTTTTTGTTCATAAGAAAGTACATAAGAAATGTTTTGATGATGCTTTTGTGGGAAAAAAGTCACAAGATCTTTCTTCTTGTTTTCAGAGAGCTATTGCCTATCTCTTTCCTTCTGGCTTATTCGACAAACAAGCCAGACCTATGATGAAGGTAGGATTTCTTGTTACCTTTCTGAATAACTGTAGCATGATATTTGGAGTAACTTTTTCCTTTTGCTGATATTTGTTTATTTATTTACAGCATCCTACTGAAGTTTTTCCAGAGCAGAGAAGTAAGTGTTCTTAGATATTTAGTTTATTTTTTCTAAGTATTAGAATGGTTGCATATGGAGAATTTCTTATTTTTATGGATTGGCTCTTTTCTCTGTGTTCCTAATGACTTCTAAGACATGAGCAGTAAAAGTCTATTCTGATACTTTGTGTTTTAGGATAAAAATTATTGGTCTATTCCAGAATACCACAATTTTCTCAGAAATTGCGTTAACTAAGATAAATGTTTTTCATTGTTTAAAAATAAGCAATAAGTAGAATGATGTGTAGAATCTCTTGAAGTCATGGGAAAACCTTTTGTTAAATTCAGCAGAATTTTGTTAATTCTGCTGAATTTAACAGCTCTACAGTTGTCAGAGCTGTCTATCACCTCCATAAAATATTCATTAATACTATTTTAAACCAAAAGTTTTCTTTGTAACTTTGTTGCTTTAGATGATTAGAAATTACAGTTTTGAATTTGTTGAAAGAATAGGCAGAGTGGAAATTCTCCTAATCAGTTCTTTGACCTGAAAGTCCTAACTCTGCATGTCTGTCCATACTGTCTTTGGTCTTGCTCCTGAGACACCATATCAAGTCCCAGTTGTCAGTGATATGCCAGTATGTTGGACAGTTCACTAAAATCAACATTTGAATTTTACATAGAACATTTAAAAGATAATGTCAAAACCTGTTGACCATTTTTGACTAGCGTTTGGTATGAACTAGTAGCGTGGGTGTGAAATTATACATTCACTGAGCTCTCAAGTCCCAGCTATCAATCCCTTCTGATTATCATTAAAATCTTACAATTTTCCTTCCTTTTTCCTGCTGCTGGAATAATTGATACTTGTTTTTTGGGGGATTTTGTGTCTTTTGGAAAGCTGTCTAAACAATCTGAAATTTTGGAATTTCAGCTTTCAAATGGTATCATGCCTTATTTTTTAACTTCCCTGTATTGTGAAGTAAAAAAGTGGAAAGTGAAAGGATAGAAGAGAGTTAATCATTAAGCAATTTTAAAATCCAAAGGCTGTTTTATGGAAGAACTAAGCTACTATTCTATATGCTTTCAGGACTAAAGAATTCTTTGAAATGCTAGCTATATCCTGAGGACTGTGAGAACAAATTAGTGTAAATGTGTAGTTTTGTATTTACATCTAAAAATAACACTTTCAATAAGTATCTCTTAAGGCAGCTTTGTCTTGTCTATGTATTGCGTCTTTGATAACTTTGAAGTACAAAAACTTAAATTTATACTTTAGAATGTTCCCTGAACAGTAATTTCAACAAAATATGCTTTCACAGCTGCATACATGGAAAATCACACAGTCCACTAGTAGTATATGTGGGTAAAAGTCCCCTGTATTCTTTCTTTTCTGCCAAGCTTTGCATCTTTACATTTAACTTCTGCTCTCTTATATCTTGATGTTCCAGTCCAATATATATTGTGCTTATCAGACAGGTTTTTGGAGTCTTATCTTTGCCTTTAGTTTATAGAAGGCTTTAATTGAACTTCACTGGATAAAATGGCTGTGACTTTCTCTACAGTTCAATTTGTAAAAAGCTCTCAGGTTTTTATTTTTGTAATTTTTCTTTATTTGGAAGAGATCCTTGTCACGTTATATAAGTTTGCTTTTTTTTTTCCCCCTCCAAAGTTGAAATTTATTGTCCTTAAATAACATTTTGTAATGAATAAAATACATTGGATGTGCTGAATTAATATGGAACATTTGTTTTCTTGCTGAACTAATTATGTAAACTATAGGATAGGTCTTTGTATTTAAATATCCCAAATGTAGTAACATGAACAAGTTCTAAAATCACCCAAGTTCTGAATACAGTTGTTGCCCACAAAAGACAGTTGTACACATACATAGTTTAGCTTAGATGTATTATGGTAATAAAAACCCTTTTTTGGCACTGTTTTCCAGAGCTGCCAATCTTTCATCTTTCACTTTTCAATGTAGATTTCAATTGTCTCTTACTTTGTACTTCTTTTTGCTCTAAAATGTATGCTTTTATTTGGAATACCACCTATACAGTCTTTTAAAGTTTAAGATGTACACAAGGGATTTCCTCATGTAAAATGATATTCGCAACTATAATGTTAAATATTTGATTATAATTGCAGATGGAGATTAGCTTTAAAAAAGATTATCTAAATCATTAGATTTCCAGGCAGATTGAACACATGTAAAATGTCTTTGTTGTCTAATATTTAAAAAGACAATCAGTATTATGAAAGAGGTTTATAACTGCACTTAAATACAAGAGATTTTTTTTTTTTAGGGATTGTATATTGCTTTCTTGTCTAATCTTGCTTTCCCTTAGAAATCCAGTGGGGAGAAGATGGCCGACCATTTCACTTCCTCTTTTATACTGGCAAGCAGTCATATTATTCATTAATGCATGTAAGTATGTTATCTGTAATAAATAATGTCAGCTCCCAGTCCAAGTGCATGTTATTCTGGAGGTGCCACTCAGGAGCTCCTGAGTTTATGTTTTATGTTTTCACAGTAGGCCATAATATCACCACTGAAGCTAAATGCAATGTATATTTTTGTGTCACAATATTCGTTATTATGAGCATTTTTTTGGTCACATTTAAGAGAACACACTACATGATAGTTCTTCCTTTAATTTTTGGTTCATTTTACAGTTTTGGCTATGGAGTGGTTTTGAATAGTCTGAACACTTTCTTGTAGGCTCTGTCTAGTTGGTAGCAAAAGATTAGTAGTGGAGAATGCACATCCAACAAAAATGGGTAGTTCTAGCAAAGTTCATTGTAGAATAAAAACTAGGGTTTTTTTTTTTCCTCTGTGAAGGGCAAAGCTATAGGAAATGTTATTTGTGCTGACATTTAGTGTGAAGAAAATTTGCATTTAAACTGCTTAATTGATTTTTCTAAGATGGTTCCATTCATGCAAACTTAAGGCTTTTTCTGATTAATATGGTTCCAGGAGTAAAGGATCTGCATCTTTTACCTTTATGAAAAAAGCTGTGTCTAATAGAACATCACTAGACCCTGAGTCTTAACATGGGTTATGAGCAGACCTTTCATATCTGTGACCATCAGTGGCACAAGCATTATCTTTATCTTTAGAAGAGTCTATGGAAAGACATTCATGTTTCTTACATGTACTTCCAGAAGACAAAAGCATTAATAATGTATAATGTAATAATGCAGAAATATTTAATTGGATATTCATGTCAGATTTTGTTTGCTCATTAGATAGTCTTAAGAAGTTAGTTCTGTGGTTAGTCAGTTGTCAGATAAACAAAGTTTATGGTCACAAATTCAGTACACAGCTTTACTGAGTATAGTGTTTTTATTAGAATGATCTGATATTTATTTGCGTTCTGTGTACCCAAAGGACAAAATCCCCTCTTGTCAGGTACATTTATTTCTTTGAGAGAATAAAAAAACACCCCCACTTTTTTTTTTCTTTTTTTTTTTTGTTGTTGTTGACCTTGGGCAAATGAGCTTCTTGCCCTGGCAGAAATGAAATGAATGATAAATGTAGAGAGTGTCTTTGCTGAGTAATGGAGCTGCAGCATAGGCTTTCCACAGAGGTTTTCTCCTGCACAGCCCGAGGCAGCCCGAGGACCCCTGCTGTTCATTTAAATAGGTATGTCAAATCTGCCTCGAAACGCCGCTGGTTTGATCTGTGGTAATATTTGTGAAGGTTCCATATGGACTTGAGCCCCCTGCAGTGCTAAGAAATAATGTACAACGCTTCATGGTGCAGACGCAAATTTTCTCTGAAAAGGGATGCAATGCTGCGTTTTAGCTGTCGGAGAGGATGATGGAGCTGACGCGCTAGGCCTGTCAACTTGTTACACGGATGGGTTGCACGCAGCAAGGCTGTGGAAAATCTGTGCCTTTTAACTTTTCTACTTAATCACGGTTGTAGCATTGCCTTTAGACTGTATGCTACATTAATTCTCTTCCTGCCTTCTGCCTTTCATCCCAAGTTTCACGGAAAAAAGTAAAGCATGCAGGTCTTGTAGAGGAGCCTTATCAAACAGCTGTCATCTGACAAGCCATTTGCATTCGTTTTGGCTGAAACAGAGCAACCCAAGGGCAAGATGTTTTGTTGCATTCCATCATAATGAAGAAATTACAAATTTTACAAGGAGCACAAGTTTATTTTTAGCCCTTCCTAACAGTTAGAGTATGCAAGCTTGCCTTGGAAATCTCTGAAAGTGTAGTGCGCATTTTGTTTCTGAGAGTGTGGCAACCGCCTTCAAACAAATGGCCTTGACAAATGCATTTTTCATTAGTATAGGATACTCGAGTGTTCTTCAAGTGTTTCTGAATATTTTCATTGCATAGGCTTTTATAAATGTATAAATCCATTAAGTGAGATTTAACAGGGTTTTTTTAAGTCGGCCAAATGAAAGCCAAAATCTGCATGAAATTCCCAACATTGTTTTAACCACTTATTAAACTAATGTGTATTTAACAAAATGTATTCTTAAGTCTCAAAGCTAATTAATTTGTCCAGAAAAGAGTTGTATGTTAATACAGCCTAGTGTAAGTAATCAATCCCATTTGAGGATGTCTTTTAAATTGCTACATTAAATCTAATAAACCGGATAAACATATTATTTAGCTTAAACTTGTATGCCATTAATTACTGCATAGGCTTATGTGGAACTTGAGTTTTATTACTTGTTAGTCATATAACCGGGCATAGCATTATTGTTTAGTTAGTGTTAATAAATGATATTATCCACTTACTGAAAATAAACTATCTTTGTACGTATTATAATTGCCAATATACATGTTTGGCTTTCAGTATAAAATGAACTATCATACAAGATATTTGTTACATGCATTATTGTCTTTGTTCTGCTTGTTGAATAAAGTTCAGCTGTAGGGAAAAGGACAATTTATTTTTCTTCTGATGCACAAAGGAATGTTTATTGCATGAAACACCATTTCACAAATGTTTGTTAGTACATTTGATCATCATTTAACTTAAAAGTTTTTTAGAGTAAAATCATTTCTGTAATGTACAAAGCAAGACAAAACGGTATCTTCATACCATTGTGTATAGGAAAATAGTAATTTCATGTAATCATGCTTCTTGTACTTTTTTGGAAATATCAGGGCTTGTGGATTGAGGTAAATGCTCTAAAAATTGAACGTTTTAACTCTTAAAAATACTCCAAAACTTAAAACCCCTCAAAGCGTATGCTGAACTCAAAACAGAAGAAACAAAGTAAAGTGCAAACTGAGGTAAAATGTGGGCTCTGCAGCATATTTTAACTATAATGTTAATAGAGTTTTTTCCCCATAAAAATTTCTTTTAGGGTTTCATTTGCTGATTTCTTCCCTTTTTTTTTTAATGCAGAGTAAAATATTTTTTTATTATTTTAAGTGTCCTTGTAGAGATCTGAAATTTGATCTCTCTATTAGAAATGGAAGCGTTTCAGTACATAGTCAATCTTGTAAAATCAGCTATTTTGATTGTGTAATAGCTGAGTTTACAAGACACACAGATGTGTACAGTCATGAATTGGACTATTGAATCCTCAAGTGATTAGTAAAATCTTCACCTGCCAGCTTTGAAAAAGCAAGTGTGTCTTCAGAAGCTTTCTTTAGCCGTTGGGGAGTGAAGATTTGTCAGATAAATTATTGGGCATTACATGTGATTCCTGATTTTGCAAAGGCTCATCCACATACTTTACTTCACACGTGAGTGGTTCTTTCAGTCTGTTGGCTTCATCTCTATACAGAGATTAGANTTTTTTTTTTAGTACTTCAGACCAAAATTTTATAAGAGTTGCAAGTCCACTTTCATTGCCAGAAATATGTAGGAAATTATATTTAACATTTCTCTTACACTTGGAATTACTTTAAAATGCTACTTTTTGATGTTGTTTGACTTCATCTCCCGCGTAAAGGGTTCTTTGTCTGAATAGACATGATTGCTGTAATTTTACCAGAACGGTTTAAAGAGATCATTTTAATTCTTAAAAGTGCACGTTCTTAGAACTTAAATGGGCTGTGGAGTGTTGGTGTTCTTTGGGAATACCTAGGGAGGATCTTCAGGAAAATCTTACTGTTGCACCTGTTCTAAAGCTTTTTGTCATTGTAACTGACAATTAGTTTCTGAGGCTAAAAAGTGGTGGATGGTAACCCATATCTCATTTTGTTTGCCTGCGTTTATCAATAGTTTCCAAATTTGACAAAATCCTTAAGTCTTCTTTTAACTTGTGTCACGTTACCTGAAAATACTTCAGTTGCTGGTTAGATGCAATTCTGACTGTAGTCAGTCTGTCTTAAGGTAACAAATGTGATTACCTCCCTGTGTCCTTTTTTAAGGAACTGTGATGTAGCTGTATTTTTGTTGAGCTCCTGTTCATGTATTTTTGCTGACCATACGGATACATAAATATGTATTCCACAATGTAATGGAGAAGGATGGGTGTTTGTGAGGAGGCAGACAGGGGACTGCTTTTGCAGATAGAGTGGTGACACCCTCTGCCTTAGGAAGGCAAGAGTTAAGGCAAGAGTAGCAGTAAGGTGAAAAACTTCCTTGCGCATTTATAAGACCTAATAGCCCAGTACCTGTTTTAATCATCTGACACCGAAATATCATCTTCGTGCCTGGTTTGACTTCTTCCAAATGCAGAAACTCACGGCGCTCATCAGAATCAATCTCTAAGACTGTTCCAGCTGAGCTCTCCGCAGCTTGCTGAGGGACAGCCACAGCCCTCCTTCCCCTTCTCTTCCCTCACTCTACAGTCCCAAGCAGAAGCTTCCATGCTCGTTCTTTTCCATGTCTTAACTACAGATGCCTAAAAATTGCTTGGTGCAGGCACACCTCATGCTCTCTAACCCAAACTATGTATGTGCTTTTAATGTGTAGGCAATAATTTTTGAAGCCTAATAGTCAGCTCTGAATGGAGTTGTTAAGATTACGAGAGTGATGTGACATAAATCTTGCTCACGGTAATGATACCATCTCTTGTTTTCTTAGAGGCATACAGTTATATTGGTGAGGTTTGGAAATACTTGAAAATAGGATTTCTTCTCTTTTATGTAATGTTTCCCATGTTTGAGGATAAACTTTTTTTACATTGAAAATTTTTCCTAGTTCCTATCTGATAAAATTGTCTCATGAAAAATAAAGGATTTCTGAAAGGCTTACTACTATAATATATGAGTTCTCATGCTGTCTCAAAAGTGAACGATTTTGTACTTCAGGATTTTTAACTGTGGAATTATTTAAAAAATATTTTTTCCACTGTGCCATTAAAAATGTCCTCAGTGACCTGCATCAGAGACTTCACTGAATTGTCCCTATTTAAATGCTTTGAGTGCAGCTCAGATAACAATCTGTTCTTTGTTCACACATTTTAAGCACAAATATTTATAGTGTATGTGCAGGTGTATTTTATATTAGTGAAAAAATTATCTTGAACAGTAGGTGTTTATAACGAAGCAAGGGGCTTCTATTTTGGGGTTATTTTTAAGCTGTTGCAGAAATGTCGCTGCATCTTGTTATAAATCCCAGTTCTATGTTAAGAACTAGTATTTCGTTAGTTAATATCTGACAATACAGAGCTGTCTCACATTTCTTCCTTTACTGTTTTTATGTAAGTAATACAAATTAAAAAACCCCAAACCATTGTTTCTTGTCCCCACTAACTCTTACACTGTTGTTTTTCTCTAGTATTTGCTCAAAGTCATATTACTATGGTATAGGAAAATGACTACAAGCTTTCTATGTCACTCATAAATTAAAGTAAATTATTTGGCATATATGTACTGGGTTGTAGTACAACTGTCCTGTTGTTTCAATATAATTGATAATTATTTCTCCAAATACTCCTATTTAACTTTGTATTTGAATCACTGTTGTAACTCAGAGTATTAGATGTTATCTTTTAGAACAAGTTGTCTCCATAAGTTTCTGAACTGAAAAAAACCCCTAAAAATACTTTATTAAAAGTATGTTTCTTCTGTAGTATTTTTACTGTGACTTTTTGGAATATTTTCTCCTTTTATTTTTTGGGGGTTTTTTTTCCTGGAGTACTAAATCACTGTCACACCATTGTTTGAAAATAACATAGCTAAGTATTTTGAGAAAACTATTGAAAAATAATGAAAATTCAGAGTAAGTATATCTGTACAGTTGAAAGAACAGAAATTCTGACTATGGTAAGTGTGCAGCTTTGTGTCCATGAAGACGTGCCAGGGTAAGAAGTTCTGACTGATACAGGCCACCAGTAAATCTGACACTTCTACGTGTACGAAAATCCTAGCCAAATGAAATTAAATAAGTCTTAAACTGTGTCGGTATTTTGAGGAAGTCAAACCAAAATATGAATGCACTGATGAAATTATTGTGCATTATGTTTTGGAGTTGCATTCATTATACAAATGTAGTTGTCTTTCTGTATACAGTTGAGAACTTCTTTTTTTTTTACAAGCATACGTAAGAAGGCAAAAAACACTGTTGCACAATTCAAGATCAATTATTTTGAACCACACATGAATTTTTTTTTGTCAGAGCTCTGCTTGTCTTCTGACCTCTGCATTTTAAGTGTTTGGAGAGTAAAACCACATAAATTTGTGTTTTAAATAGCAAAATTTAAATATTAAATGAAAAAATCCAGTTAAATACTTTTCCCATATACATTTCAGGAAACGTACGAAAAATTTCTAAATGTTCAGAAACATCAAGACCAACTGATAGCTCAAGACCTTCCTCTTCAGAAGGAAAAAAGGTAAGCTTCCAATTAGAATGAATATTGGTAGTAATTTTCTTAATGTGCTTTCGTATCCTGTTTTGGCACTTCTGGTAGTTCCCCACCCTACCTGCCTTCTATTCCACAAACACATTTTCAGATTTTTGCTCTATTCCTTCTGTAATATTTGCATGGTAATTTCAGGTTGAAAAGTCTTACCAGGTATGTGTGGAGTGCTCACTTCTCACTGCTGGAGTAGGGAAACCCCACCTATTTCTCTTAGTCTTTAATATCCCTCTGCTCTTTTCAATATTCTTTGCTTTATGAAACTTCTGAAGTGTGATTTGGAAATAAACTGAATTTAAAAATCCAGAATTTTGTGTTTCTGTATGAAACATATATATATTCAGATATATGAATCTTTTATAGATATATGTTAGATATATATTCTGTATGAATTTTTCTAATTATGTCTTTTATTAAAGCATTTTGAAAAAAGGAGGTAAACTTTATATAAGAAAACAAGGGCTTTTAAAGTACCAACTACATTGTTTCTGATGAAGAAATCCTAAGACCTAAGGCTGGGCTATTTAATAGTCTTTAATTACAGTTCTTGAATATTTTAACTTACCAATATTTAAGTTGAAGAGTATCAAAATGCTAAATTGCACAATTTTTCTTCTAATGGCTTTGAACAGAAATCATCAAAACCTAGTAATTTTAGAAAAGCTGATTTGGCTTGATTTCTTGAATTGTCACCACTATTAGTAATTAATTGAATTTAGTTTCTCTTTTTTCTGTTTAACTTCTCTGGTATGCACAGCAAGCTCTTCAGCTAGTTAGCCACTGGACAGAAAAGGTCCATGTCAACCAGAAGCTGTGGGAGATCTACAGTTGTTGGTTTCTTAGTGCATACAGTCAGGATATGCTTTTAAGTGCTGTTTGTTCCTCTTGGAGTACTCTTGATATTTTCATTTTGGGATTTCTTGCAAGGATTTTATTTTAGAACATTAAATTAAGCAAGTGTTTAAAAGAAACAGATACAGCTAGGAGGTTTTGGTTTTGGCATTTGTTGCTTTCCTGTATAGTTACTTTTTTCCCAGTCCCAAGTTGTTTTTATCTTTGTTCTTGCTGTGTATTTTCTAGCCAGATAAATGCATTGCTCCAGCAGCACATCATGTTGGTTTGTCACTTCTTCATTTCAGCCATTTGTTATTTATGCTAGGAAGAGAAAGGATTAATTTGCTGAGATTATTTCAATTTCTTAAATAACAGAAGTTCATGTTTCTTCATGATATAAATAGCATCCTGTGACCCACAGAATGTTTTATTATAGATTCCTGTTAGTTTCTGAGCAGACAAGAGAACAAATGAATTTAGTTTCTTGATGTATGCTGCTGAAAAATAACCTGACTCCTTACAGAGCTCAGCCAGTGGATTTACTGATGTGAAAAACGACCTAAAGCTAGTCAGAGATGAAAGGGTTTTTTCTCCGTTAGGTTTGTAAAGCTCAGAGAATTTAAAGGATTTTTGAGACTTGCTTTCCACACTGGATATGGTACTTCCTCTGAGATTAGTCTGGATAGGATAATTTATCCCCTAAGTGTAGGTAGAGGGTTGGTAGGAAGGGCAGGTGTTTTGGTGTGAGGGGCGTGGGGTTTGTTGGGGTTTGGTTTGGTTTGAGTTTTTTTCCCAGGAAGTAATCTATTGTGAATGCATCCTGTAATACTAACTGTAGGGTTAGGATCTGCTCTGAACTACTTCAAGTTTATAGGTTTTCACATGTAAGAAATTTTATCCAGCTTCACTGGAAGTAGCACGTAACAGTATGTAAATGTAAGTGTATACTTCAGTCTGTCAGGATTGGAAGCTTTTAAAAATCATTGTTAAAATCTGTATGGTTTCTAAATAATCGTTTCTCATGTCCTGACTCAGAAAAGCATTAAAATACATGCTTGAGAAGTAGTACTCCTTAAAAACACCTTCAGGAGTGAATCTGAATCACGTTACTGCATCACAGCTTCCTTAATGCTGCTGAAAACACCATTTCTAGAAAACCCGAGGAGTTAAGAAGGTAGTTACATCTTTGCCTTAAAATTACCTGATAGTGTTGGTATGTATATTTATGGTGATGTTCTGTTTAGTCGGTCACTTCATATCATACGTATTTCAAAGATTTATTTCAAGCATTGGTTTTTCTTTGTGTTAGCATCCCTGTACGAGGCTGTCTTCTTAGAAATTTTGGCTTCTGCTCTCATCGGTGCAGTTTCTGTGCCGAGCAGCTCAAGATTACACAGCAGGTAGAATACAGGGTGTCACTGCCACGTTAGTACTTTGGCTATGCTTACTGCTAGTGCAGTTCTTTGTATTGATCAGAAAAGTAACGACCAGAGGCAAAAGAATTTGATTTTAACGTTCTGCCTTTGATTTTGCTCTTTGCTGCTAGTAAACCAAATTTTTCCTGGCAGTAGGCTTTTAAAAGTAAGTCCTAAGTTGGGGGGGAAGATCACTTCCTATTACAGTATTACTCTAATTCAATCTCAGACTTCAATAATATGAATAATGCATAACTGATACTCATAATGCTCATATGGTTAATTCAATACATGAAGTTACCATACCTTTCAAAAGGCAGATCTTTTAAAATCAACGTAGGCCTTCTCATGTTTACTATAGGAATGTGATCTGCATTCATTTGTAATGGAAAATGTATTTCTGAACGAAGACTGACTGTATGTGTGGTCTTTTGTGATGTAACTCTAATTGCATGGTTAATTAAAGGAAGAATATATGTGATATTTTAAACAGAAACCTGGCTGGCAGCAGATGGCTGAGTAAGATTGAATTGGAAGAAATGTTGTTAGAAAAACTGTCAGATGATGATGTAAGTAATTAATCTTTCAAATCTTAAGGAGGCTTGTGTCTTAAAAATATGGATTCTGGGTGCATTTTTGGATACTGGAAAGGTATTATGCAGAAGCAGGTGCTCTTCAAAAGAGTTTTCTATCTTCTGATGAAGTCTGTATATGTTCACAGCCCTGTCACATTCCTGTTGTTTTGAAGTGACTTGTGTTGATATTTTTTATCTAGCACAATACAGAACTCTTAAGAACTTTCCATTGTTACTAACATAGTTTAGTTTTTCTCCTTGTAACACTGTGAGACCTAGAGCACTTGTTCCTTGTTATCTAACTATGCGGTCAGGAATGGGGTATAATAACAATGTATTATAGAAAGAAATAGTCATTTATTGTAGTTACAGATGAAAAATGGACAGGGCTAGAACCTCTGTTACTAATTGTAGAGAAGGGGTAAATATTCAAGACGGGAAACGCTATGGATTTGTACAGTAGTAAACCTGCACAGAGTTATTTAATCTTAAGGATGACATGGTAATGATAGAAAAATCACAGAGGGCTTATTAGAAATAAGGAGTCCTTTTTCTTAGTGATTGGCTACAGAATCAAATATCAGAAACAAGACACAAAGCTGTATAGATCTGTGGTTTGATACAGGTACTTGCTGTTACATTCTCCTTGATATGAATATAGTGGGAGAGAGGAGGGTTTTGCAGTTTCCTCAGTGTCTGCAAACTGTATCACTCTGTAGCTTTGGAGTCGTCCTTTAAATCTGTCTCTGGGGATAAGACTATTCATCCTAATAGTCATACACTTCTTTCTCACTCAGAGCTTTTCCCTACAGTCCCCTGAAGAGCATTAGATTTTGTAAGAGTGGGTTCAGTCTATGTGGCCAGCTTTTGGAAGCTTGAATATGACAGTACCAGAGAATGTAACTCTATTTGTCTGAACATCCCAAGTGTTTCCTCACCTAGAAGCAGTGTTCTTCAATCTTGTCTGTCCTGTGGACAGCAGCTTTGCAAAAATAGTGTACAGCAGCAAACACACCCTTTGCTCACTTGTCATCTGGAACAGTAGCATGTGATGGCTTCCTTGTCTATGGGGGATGTGAAAAGGTCTCGAGCAGATTGTGGTCCATAAGCATAAGTTAGAAGTAGTTGTTGTAAATTCTCCATCCTGGTAATATCCAGGAGACTTTCTCTGTCTTGTTCACAGTAGAAGCCATTATGACTTCAGTGTTTTCAGTAGCGCCTGCGTTTGGAATGGCCCTTTTCCCTCTCCAAGTGCCAGGTCTGCTTGTACAACCCAACAGTTTGGTGTTCTTCACTGCTTCGTTTTAGTGCATTCTACATCTGTAAAAGTGCTTTGCAATAAGCTTAAAAAACCCCCAACCAATGAAAAAACAACGCCAAACCCTTCTACATACTGGCCTCTCTCATGTAAGACCACAAAGCCTCAGCCTATAGTAAAAAGCATTGTTTAAATATATTTGAAATGTCTCAGTATAAGCTGCCAGTCTTACTTCCTCAAATTCTTACCTTTTGCCAAAGTAACAAAATCAGAGCTATTGATTTTTTTTCCCCTTTGCTCTCTCTAAGTGAAAACTGTTGGAAGCTTTCTACTTCTATAGTCTCTATAATTTCTACATTTTTGTATTTTCATATTTCTGCTCTTCAAAGGCTTTACCACACATCTGTGTCATATTGTTAGGTAGAAGTATTTTGTCAGAGTTCAGGGACTATTATTAAGTTACAATGAAAGTGGTATTTTTGTGCTAGGGAAGACTCTGGTAACAGAGAAGAACAAGTACTTCCAATAACTGCTTGTAAATAAAAAAACTTTCAAAAATCAGGTTGTGATATCTATATGAAAAATCTATTTTTGATGGCATGATGCCTTTATCTGGTGGCAGCTGTCTGGTGCTCCTGCCAGTAACACTTGGTAACAGGACATCCCAGCTTTTGGCACAAATGGGTTAACACAGTGGTGTGTACTCTTTAATCACATGTTGAAGAACTTTGGAGGGAGGTATAAGGGGGAAGGAGAACCACACAGTAGCGAAGGATAATTTATTTCAAGAGGTTGCCCTTTAAGTCAAGTATCTCTTGAATTTTTAAATACCTTGATTGTTCAGTTTTAAAGGAAATCATAAACATTAAAGTAACTCAGCTTGAACAGCCAAAGATAGACTTTTTTTGTATATGTTATGAAATATAATCATTTATGAGATTCAGTTCAGTGAAATAAAATTATTTCCGAATCAGTGAATATGCTGACTTACTAAAAATCAGGTGAAAATCTTTTCCTTTTGCTATTTTAATAAAACAATAATAAAATAATTAAGACATCCCCTCAATGTTTTCCTTTTGAAAATGAGATGAACTTTATTCTAATACGATTATCCTTTATTAAAAAGAGGTTGGTTGTGCTTTGAAGTAAAGTTGCACTATTTTCTGAAGAAAGAACTAGGTGTCTTTAGTCACACAGAAAATGATGCAACTGCACGCTGTTCTTGAATCAGCATGTAGGTGCAAAAGTGTCATCTTGTCAGAAATCATCAATAAAAGTGAAGTAGGAAAGATCCATTAAATAAAAATAGAAAGTTTTCGCAAATGCAATTACACTTGCATCCCTTAATGAAGTCTTGTTGTCTTACAGTATTCGAGATTTATTCAACTCTTACAAAAATTGGTAGCGTTGCCATGTGCTGACATCGAGGAGAATTATATACAGAAGTTTTCCAAAGAAGTTCCTGTGCAGTTGCAGAAGGTGGTGATTGAGCCCTTGCAGTACGATGAGCGAGGAGTGGCCTTCAGCACCGGGGAAGGTAATCATTTCAAGATGCTTGGAAATGATGCAGACTTTTTTCCTCTCCGCACCGCTTTCTTTATAGTGTGTACAGCACTGCTGAAAGTGTCACTGCTTCCTTTTATATGCTCATATGTGTGTACACTGCATGTATAGCTGTTACCTGATGTTATGGAACATCAGGTTAAGGCATGGTCTGGTCAGAAAGTACAAGTTTTTGGCCCAGACTCTTATCAGCTGTTTTTATGTGTATTTCTGTACAGTGGTACCTCTGTAGAGAGGACCCTGTCGTGTTACAGGTCGTAGGATACAAAAGGACTTTCATTTTTGGCCAGCGTTGATTGGTGAGCATAAAGAGTGGAGGACTGTAGGAGCACAAACACATGTGAATAATTCCATGGATATAGCAGTATTGTTGCTTAGTATAAAAATGGCATGCTTAGACTACTGAATAACCTTTATCATGGCTTTTGTAGGCAGTCCAGCAAAGGGGAACTTGGAAGATGCAAAGAATAAATAGCAAGGCATTTGGATATATACAAACAGCCTAGGAAAATGTGAAGAGGAAATTTCCAAATATTATGGGACAGAGATGGATAATGGGATATTGATCGTTCATACTGAGATAGAGGGAATGTTAGAGAAAAGCCATGAAGGTCCCTGTATCTTCTAAACAGAGGCTGTTATGTTTTCATTGGAGGGACACATAGTTGAAAAACAATATGATATAGGATATGAGTGATTGCATAGAAAAACTAACGTGGCAAGAACATGTGTAGGAAAGACTGATGACTTTCTGGACAAAGCATGTGTGCACACTCACTTTATGCTGTACATTTAAGAGGAATCATAGAGATGATGGGTATTATGCAGCAGGCAGCAGATGATAATAAGAGCAAAGGTCACAGAGAATTTGAGGGGCAAAATGGCTAGAGAGCTCTGCTTTACCTGGGCTGTCTTCAAGATTACATGACAACAAAGACGTGAGAGCACCAAACCGTGATTTAATTTGCACTCGTTTTCAGTAGTATCTTCAGAACAGTAGTTAATGAAGTTTGATGAGCATGCAACCCGTGTGATTTAAGAAAAGCCACCAAGTTTAATAAGTTCAAAACCAGTCTTGTTTGTGCCCCATCACCCCCAGAATGAAGAAGAATGTCTTATTTGTTTCATAATTCCTTTATCAGAATGATTGCTTCCTTTGTGCTGAAGGAGATTGGTCTTCCAGCACACACTTCTCCCCCACTTAATAGACATTGATTAAAATATATTGAAAGATAGTCGTTCTTTGTTTGCATTTTGGTTTTGTTACCTCAGCCTGTAAAACCAAGCAGCTGGCACTGTATGAATGTGTTGAGATTCGTTTAACTTCTTGGGCACTTGAAGTTCTGTAGAATATTGAAGCCTCATAAAAGATTTGGTTTAATTCCTTTAAGGTAAAAGAAAAACTGCAAGAGCTACTGCAGTAGTTTATGACAACGGGACTGGAAAAATTACAGTGAATGGAACAGACATTTTACATTACTTCCCAGTGCTGCAGGACAGGTGAGAGCACCATGAAATGCTGTATTTTTACTGTACTTAAATTATTCCAGCAAAAGTAATGCCATACAATTATATGTTGGTGCTGTGTTCCACGCTGTTGATTCTGTGTTCTTGTCTCTGTGTAACTATCTGTTTTATAAAAATGTGTCTTGCACTTCCTCCTAATTTTCAGGAGTTTACTGATAGGCAAGCCTTGCTCTGTGCTCCTTGCCTTACCTTTTCTGAAGGGATGCAAAAACCAAGAGCACAGACTGTTTGAATGGTTCAAATTTTAGTCCCCTTAGAAAGGACTTGAAATTTATTTTTAAAATAAATAATAAACATTATCCTTAAGTGTTTCCCAAGAGATTTGCAAATTGCATGCATGTGTAATTACTCTGGCATACAGTAACATAGTGGAAGCAAACAAGGGGAGGCACTTCATGTAAAGCTTCGGATTTTGGAGGATGTGCACAGTCTGGTATAGAGAAGACTTCTCATAAGGCTGACATAAAGTTTCTATTCCTAATGTGGTTTTGATTTTTATTTTACATTGTGATTTTTAAGCTCAAGAATAGAGGGAGAGGTTGCTCAGTTTCAATATCCAGAGCTGATGGATCTTGGCTTCTGTAGAGAAGTAGTGGAGTAAAAGTAGTTGTAAAACTGAACTGGAAGTATTTACCATTGGCAGTTGGAATATGCTCCTAGCTGCTAATTTCCTATTGATTTGAATGAGATATGAACGCCTTTCTGGATCTCTGCCCAAAAGTTAGCCATGTTTTTCTATATACAATGATAAGAAATGTGCATTACATGGAACTTTATGTACATGAATCTTTTTAATTTTTCTTTCTCTTTTTCTTTTTTTTTTTTCTTTCCCCCCCTTAGGGAACAGTTGTTGTTCCCTTTCCAGTTTCTTGGCAGAATCGGAAAACATGATATGGTTTGCACAGTCTCTGGTGGAGGAAGATCTGCACAGGCTGGAGCAATACGTTTAGCCTCTGCAAAAGCCTTAAGGAGTTTCGTGACAGAAAAGGAGGTGGAATTCATGAGGCAAGGTAGGAATCGAAATTATTTTAGTGTGTTTCTGGTAATTAACAGAATTCATATAAGGATCATTAAGGATCAGATTTGAGTAAATAATCCCAGTGAAGCCTTCTATATTGTATGAAAGGGATCTGCATTTATTTATAGATTGTTTTCACTCGTTTCCTAGCATCCTTTGTGTACATTTTGGATGACTTCTCAAGCATTTTTCCATCTGTTCATGACCTCTTCTAGGTCTATTAACCAGCTTATATTGCCTCAACATAGAATCACAAAACACGAATGTGTATTCACTACTAAATAAATCTGGATCAGACATTAGTGAGCTGTAAGGTACCGAGATTGTGGTTTGTTTTACTTGGCTGGTCACGTCTTGTTCATGTTTTAAAAAGTTTTCTTCTCGAACGTAAATGCTGGAGGGTTGGCTTTGAAGAGAGAGTAATGAGCATAAACGTACTGCATGCAACTAGCCAAACTGAGAGAGCTGCTTTCCTCTCTTGCATTATTTAGTGTTTACAAGTTACCTAGGATAAGATAGAATTTATTTAGATAACTGCAGGATTTGATGCTTCTCAGTGATGAGATGCCCATACTGTTTCAGCAAATACAGAGTTATGAACGGTGGGCTTTTAAGTAACTATGCTCTTTCTGGACTAGTGGCAGGCTTACCTGCCTGCATTAGTGGCAGAACAGCTGTGATTTTTTTCACTCCACTGCCAGCCATGAAACCAAAGCTGTCTCTTTGACTGTACCTTTTCAGCACTGACACCTATGACTTGCTAGGAAAACCTTTGTAAGTAGACATTGTAATGAGTTTGGTATCTCTACTGAGATCAGCATAATGCTGAACGTGTTTGGGACGTTGCCAAATATACTTTTAAGTATATTTATATGTAAATATATTTGTACTTATATATAAATATACCAGAAAGCAGTGGTTTCCAGAGTGGGGAATGTGCAACTGATCCATTGGGATTCGGTAAGAATGTGCTGTATATAATTTATAAATGAATAAATACATATGCTTGGGAGTAGATGCTCAAAAATACTGTTAGGACTGCATGATCAAAAAAGTTCGGAGACCACTGCTCTAAGGGCTTAAGCAATATGGATAGATAAAAAACAATGTGCGGCTTTTTTTAGTGGTTTGTAAAGGAAAATATGAATGAAGTTCAGTTACTAAAGAGAAGTTAAAATGTTAGAGGATCTGATGACACTCCTTTCAGTGTGTTGTGGTTCTGAACCTTTGGCCCTCTAGATGTTAAAAATCATATCATTAGTGAAAGTCAAAGTTATTGGCTCAGAGACAGTATACCTGTAATATTAACTTGTAGCAGTAAATAAATGGGTGCTTTTCTCTGTTTTCCAGCTGGATTACTAACAGTTGACCCACGTGTGAAGGAACGAAAAAAGCCTGGTCAAGAGGGGCCCAGACGGAAATTCACCTGGAAAAAGCGATAAGTCTTGAGCATTTAAAGAATGACAGAGTGTTACCAAAATTTCAAAACATACTGATTTATGATTTAAAACTGTTGTATGAATATATTTAGTAATAAAGACTTTTTTTTTCTCTTTATAATTATTATGTCTTCTGTTTAAAAAGCAACAAACAACTCTAAAAAAATGTGGAAAATCACGGTACAATTGGACAGAATGCTAAATCTAAAATAGTCACCCCAGTGCTAACTTTGCATCTTAGCTCCAGCGAAATCAGTAACATTTTATGAAACTTCTGGTGGATTATAACTTCTAAAAATCAGTCTATTTGTTTAATGATTTGGCAATTTAAATTCTGAAATTAGGCAGCTCCTAACCAGGTATTTGGACATCTTCAACGTGTCCCCCTTTCTGCCTCACAGGTATCTGAGGATAAGCAACAACTTCCTACCTGAACTGTGGTGGAGTTGAGAAGCCAGTGAGAATAGTACTGACAATTGAGGGGATGTTGAGAGAGGAACTGTCACAGCGGATAACCTTTGCCTGTGGAATCCGTTGTCTCCAGGATGCTTCCCCAGGTTAAGTAGGGAGTGATTCAGAACAAGTACCTAAATTTAGGTTCTCTGAATCATCCTCTGGAGGAGTCAGTTTTTCTGTTCTTCCCCCAAGTGCAGAAAGAGCTGGAGGGATTAAGCTGCAGTTGTCTTTTAGAACACTCTTCTCCACCCCTTAAATCTCAAGGGGCCTGTTCAAGGAGGCGTGTTCTGAATATGGCTAATGCACAAAGATAGCATTGGACTCTTTGCCAAATACAGTCATAACTTTTCTGTTTTAAAATCAGAAGCAGGAGGTGATGACAATGCTGCCCACCTCCTGTCTATAATTGTAGCCTTCCAAAATAGATTAGTGGTTACAGCACTCACCCAAAAGCGTAAGGTTTTGGTTTATTGCCAGCTTCCTTCCTGGGACAGAGGTCAAATACTTCAAGGAAGAGCTTATCCTTCATCTGTCCTGTAGGAAGTGGGCTACAGCAAAAAAGAGGATAAAGTTCATCTCACCAGGAAAAGCAGAAAAATACAACTCAGTAGTTTTAACAACAGGGCCCTTTCCAGCTTTCTTTCAATTTAAAACACTTCAGTACCTGGAATTCTTTCTCCCCAGCCAGATTTTTTAAGCGCTAGAGTACCTGCTCTGCTTCTTATTTGCTGAAGATCATACCAAAAACTACACCTCAGAGGTTACAAAAGGTGCCAGCAGGTTATTGCAGGTGATAAGCAACTATAAGTGATGTGTACAGGTCATTATTTTCCTGAGCAGCATTTGGGGGGTGGGGAGGCAGCAAGTAAATAGACCTCATCAGCTGAGTAAAATAGAAGTCAGAAACTGGGTGTGCATCCTTGACTGACATGTTGGTGATTCCTCTCCCCAAAGCCTGTGCTTCTTTTTAATTCTTGTGCCATGAGAATGCTCTGTAAACTTGGGCAGGATTTCTCATTGCTAAGGTAGTTCATCTCAATCAGAATATGTGACTCTAAAATTACCTGAAAGGATGTTGTAGTATGGTGGGTGCTGTTGGCCTCTTTTCTAAAGTAGCAAGTGATAGAGTGAGAGGAAACAGCCTAAAATTGTGCCAGGGGAGGTTTAGATTGGATATTAGGAAAAATTTCTTCACCTAAAGGGTTGTCAAGCACTGGATGAGGCCATCAAGGGAAGTGGTGGAGTCTCCGTCTCTGAAGGTATTTATAAGATGTGTAGATGTGGCTCTTGGGGACGTGGTTTAGTGGGGGACATGGTTTAGTGGTGGACTTGGCACTGCTGGGTAAATGGTGAGACTGACTTTAGAGGTCTCTTCCAATGCAGAAGATTCTGTGACTGGTTAAATTGAATTCAACAGCTGAGGCAATTCACCTGTCCCTTTGAAAAACAAATGGGGGTTTTACACGAGATATTTTACACTAAGGCCAATACAGAAAGGCTTAACTAGCATTTCTGTTAATTTAAATCTGAATTGCTTATGTGTAGCAAAATAATTCTATATCATGTATCAGTAGAAATTGTGATTTGTAATAAAAATATTCATCCATGCTGGGACAGGTACCTAAGGATTCTTTTGACATGCTCACATAATGGAACACATATAAGCACATGGTCTTGAAGGTGCTAGCTGAAGAAGATTCTGGAGAAGATTAAGTAGTAGAATTTTTATCTTAGTATCTTCTCAAATGAGAATTGATCAGTTTGGTCACATTAGTGGCCATACTGATTGCCTTATTACTAGGCAAGAAGCTACAACTGCAACAGAGTATCAGCACTTACAACATGCAAAGTCTTTTGTCATGTTTTAAAGGAATTATTGTTTTACCTTCCAAAAAAGTATGGCTATGGCCTCTGATGTTTGAACTGAGTAAAAAAAATTGAGATAAAGTTCCAGAATTTACCACAACTTTTTAGGAAAGTCACTAGAAATACTGGTTAGTGCTGTGCAGCCAGGTCACTTGCTTCATAGCTTCTGGATCAGGCTTCTAGCTAAATCTGAAAGTGAGCCGAAAGAGAAAAACATTTTTAAAAGAGAAGAAAAACCAACCAGAGTTGTACAGTTTGAGATTTTTTCATTTGTGTGAAGTTCCTCTCAATCATCTGCAATACGTGTCAACATTTAGGAGTTAGGAAGTTAAATAGTTGTGCTAAGAAAGATTATGTCTATTAGTGTTACAGCAGACAAAAAGGTGAAACTGCCATGTTTTTTACTCATTTTTGCAGACATCAGAACAACTATCATGTGGGAGAACCAAATAAGGAAATTTATCAGGGTTGTTAATCATCATTTGTGACAGCAGCACAGTAGTAGAATCAGTTCATCAGTTAGAATAATCTCTATTAACTTCCCGTTCCTCTTACTCCAGTGCATTTCCAAGGCTGTTGAGAGAAGCAGCCCTGAACACCTGGCTTCTCTGTTCAAGTCAGGCTTCTTAGGTCTCACTTTTGATCACTTGCAGTGTGGAACAACTTAGCTTGCCACCGAGATTTCATAATTTAGTGTCCTGTGACAGGTGCTTATACACTAAACATTAAAATATTTTCTGAGTATGGGCAAAAAGAAATAAGCCCTCTGTGCTTTCTGGGCAATGTATGTTGTGATTTATCCAGGCTCTTTTTTTTTCTTCTTTTTTTTCCCCTGTCCACAAAGTTGATGTTTTTTGCTTTAAGATACCAAAATTGCCTGTAAGACAAATGGAACGTGTCCATGCCATCGATATCCAATACTTGTCCCGTTTCTTCGGTCAGCAGGGAGAGCTCGGGGGTGTCCCCGGTGTGGTCAATGCTGCCGCGGCGCCACGAGGTGGCGCAGTTCGCAACCGAATGCAGGGAGCCGTGGCCGGGAGTGGGATGCGGATACTTGGGAAAGAAAGGAGGAATCTTCCTCGTAAACACTGCTTCGGTAACAACAGGTTAATGCGAGAATAAATGTGTTGGGTTTCAAAAGGGTGTAATCGAATTGTCTTTCCAGGACTTCTTTTTCACTCATGACAAGAGAAAAGGTTTTAGTGAGAAATACTAAATGTCAGTTAATACTAGTTTTCAGCAATCTAATTTCAGTGTGTAAGTAATACCTTCAAATTAATATTACATTATGCTAAGAAATGCAATCTGCTCTTTGAAGCTTGGAAATGGTGCTATAATATTGTGCCAGTCACCAAAAATCACGGAATGGTTTGGGGTGAAGGGGCCTTCAAAG
Organism: Mohoua ochrocephala; assembly: GCA_013398855.1. Taxonomy (NCBI): domain Eukaryota; kingdom Metazoa; phylum Chordata; class Aves; order Passeriformes; family Acanthizidae; genus Mohoua; species Mohoua ochrocephala. The sequence continues at coordinate 28,084 of VZTA01022519.1, read as the reverse complement.
ATCATCCAGTTCTACTCTCCCTGCCGTGGGCAGGGTCACCTTCCACTACACATAATTGCTCAAAGCCTCATCCAACCCAGCCTTGAACAGTTCCAGGGATGGGCAGCCATAGCTTTTTGGAGCAGCCTGTTCCAGTGTCTCACCCTCCTCATTGTAAAGAATTTCTGCCTTATGTCCAACCTAAACCTACCCTTAGAAATCTCATACCAAACCTATGCATAACATAATAAATATAATTATTTAAATAAAGTGCCAGAAATCAGTGTTGGCTAAGGGGAGGGAGATTTGTTACTGAAACTGCATTTTATCTGTACAGTTTCATAAAATCCTTGCAAATATTGAGATTCATTTTCCCAGTATTCTGTGATATTTTATATGGATAAAATTTCATGGGATGGAATTGGAAGCAAACGTGTTTCTTATGCTGTGCTAGCACAGAGTGGATATAGGTTGTGGTATTTTTTGAAATTACAGCATGTCTTGGTATAGTCCTTATTTCAAGTCCCAGAGCAACCCTGCAGGATTTGGATTGGTGGTACCACTAAATCTTTGGCCATATATACCTAATTCCTTGAGTGCTAGGTCACATATAGGCAGTGGCAGCTGTAATGCCTTTGTGCTGGTGGAGATACCAACAGGATATTTTTGTTTGTTTAAACTTGTATTCATATAACATTAACTGAGGTTTTAGAGGGAAATATTTTACAAAGCAAGAATGAGTATAGATTATCCATTGGCAATGATAAAATAATAAGAATATTGTTACAGACTGTGTAACAGAGAAAGAAGAGGTCATTGCTTTGTAAAGGACCTCGTGTCTCTGTCTTATAAAACGCTTTTCACACTTGGTCTGAGCATGGCATGCCCATCTCTGCAAGTGTGAGATGAGCCAGCAAAATCCTCGTTGAGGGCTCTTAGGCAGGAACAACAATGCCCGGGAAGGCTGTGACAGGAATACTGACAGTGCTGCGTGAGACAAAACGTCTGCTTCCTTCAACTTCATTGCAAAAGCAGAAGGCAAGCACATGGTTGCACAATATCCTCCTCATTCAGCTCACAAATAAAATCATAGGGCAGCCGGGTTGTCAGGATCTTACACCTTTCTGCTACGTGTCACCTGTCATGCTCAACCCGAGTTGGACACCCCCAGTGATACACTTTGGGAACAGCTGAGGAGAGCCCCAGGCAGCTGCTGCAGTGTGTGTTGCAGTTCCAGGCACGCTGTTGGTGTTGGTCTGGGTTTGCTGTGAGAGGCTCAGAAAGATCTCACTGAAGCTGCAGTGTTCCAGTGGGGAGGGAGCCATGCTGAAGCAAGGGCTGCCCCTGCTCATGTAATAGACGTCTAGGATCTGTTATTTAGTAAAAGTTCACCCAGAGATTACATCACCTGCAAGATAGCGAGGAATTTGCTTTTCTCCTCACTCAGCTGCAGTTCAATTCAGGAATCAAAAAGCGTGTTCTTTAGCGAGGCCTTGACATGTGTGCTGACATCTCTCGGATGTTTTTGAGCCAAGGCCACAGGGGTCCCTCCTGCATCTTTCGTCTGAGCCATCTCTGGTAGCTCTTGCTTCTGCTAGGAAAGCTGACAAGACACACGGTTTTAACAGTCAGCTTCCCTCCAAGAGTTTCCTTCCCTGTGAGAAAGTCACTTTGAGATCTAATTTGTCCCCCTGTATTACCTCTGAACTCTGTTTAATTTCAGAGTTAAGCAAACAGACAGATTATTTTCTTCTCTAAGTTATGCTTCCAAGGCTGAAAGACTCATTTGTACTCAAGCTGTGAAGATTCCTTAATGATTTTATTTGACTAAGGTAAAATGAGAAAGGAAAACTATATTAAGAAAATTTCATTAGAAAAAACATTTGCTTCTTTGTTTCTCTAACAGACAGATTTCTGGGTGATCTCTGCCTTATTTCATCAGGGATAACTGGTTGCATCAGGTGTGCTGATGGAGCTGATGTTGACGGGCTGAGTGTGCAAAGCATACACATTACCCTCTGGAAGACTCGTGCCTCAGACCAGGAATGTGCAAAACACCTGCCCCATGAAGATACTCCAAAGTATGAAAAAAGAACTGGGCAGGAGGCAGAACAGCTCAGAGCAGCTGTGGAGAGTCAGGGGCAACTGAACTTCCAAGAGCACCAGGCTGACCCTGCCAGCTGCTGAAGTCGGTCGAAGCCCTAGGAGAGGAGCCACCTCAGGAGAGGAGCCACCTCAGGTGGTGAATTGCTGTTCAGTGTGGAAGCTGTGGCACTGACTGATGCAGTGATGGTGTCTAGTGCTTCAACAATTTGGGCTATCACCCTTCATTCGTGAAGGATGGGGTTCCAGATCTCCCCCACCTGGCAGCTGGGCTGCTGTCAGGTTGGCAGGACAAAGTTTGGGAAGGGTTTCGCGGTGGGAAGGAGGAACTGCTGGCTGGAACTCTCCCATTGTACATGGGCAGAGGATGTACCCCTTCCCTACGGCAATGCGGCTGATTTTATCTGCCAGTAAAAAGGGGACACTGGCTGTGTTTCATGATCCACTGTGAGCTTATTTTTATGTTAAGGGACTTACCATTTAATATAGCACGTTATGTTAGCATAAAGTTTATCAGATGTTTAACATCAAAAGTCAAGACTTCATCCACTGCCTGAATTTGGCATAAATCTGATTGGTTTCTTTTGTAGAAAGCCAATTTAGGAATCAATTATATATTGTGATGGGTGTGAAAACAGCTCTTCTTTGGTCATTGTAGTAGATTGCAGCTTGTATTCTGACATCACTTAACTGCATAGCAAATTGTTTGAAAATGAAAACTCCTATTAGGACACTTAAAAAATTTCTGTTTCAAAATGACTACTTAACAACCATTAAAGCGTCTTTATAGAAATGTCACTACCCTCGTTACATCTGTACCTTTGGTTAGTTTCTTTCCCCCTTTCTAATTTTCTCCCAGCATCTTGCAGCTTGCCTATTATTTGGATGTATAATTAGAAATCTATTATTATGTTTTATGGAGATGTAAAGAGTAGGAAGAAAGCTGCATAACTACTTTTTACATACAGCATGCAAATTATCCACCTTGTGTATTTTGGCTCTGAATGTTCCGCAGATGTAGTTTCATTTCCCTTGGATCTCTGTTTACCCATTTTTATTGCTAGTCATCAAGTATAGAAGCAGAAAAATCAAAATAGGAGGGGAGGAGGGACCTTCCCAAAGAAGCAGCTTCGCATGCCCCCATCACAGAGCAGTATCAAAATTAATGTGCTTCACCTACACAGTTCCGTGCATGGCCATTATTTATAATAGATGGTCATGGAAATGGTAGGGGTAATCAACATCTCGGGAGAAAATGGTCACTGCCAAAGCTGAATAGCTGGGAAAGTGCTTTGAAGGATACGGTTTAAAATGTTCGATCCAGCTGCTGTGTGTACTGAGAAAGGATGCGGGACGGGGCTTTGGATGTACCCCACAGCTCGGGATGAGCAACACCTCTTTCCTCAGCCTAACCCTTCCAGATGGCAGGTGTTGTGGACCTGCCTAAGGATAATATCCCACTGTGTGCTACGCTCAGGACCTGAGCTGAAGTCAGTGGGAACCTTTACATCAGGTCCTTACCTTATGTTTTTAAGGATTTAAGATCCCTCTGGTGAACTCCTATCAATGCCTATGGCACAGTGTGGTTTATGGGCTGCACTCCTTCCGATTTTCCAGTTCACTGGAGAGTGAATGAGGTGGGGGTTTGTCCCTTCTCCTTCTGCATCTCACCAGATAGAAATGTCTTGAGCCAAGAGGCTCCTCCATGCTCTGCAGCTGTCGATCAGAAAAGTCTGGCGAGGCTCCGAAAGCTGGCAAAGCCTCTGAAGCTGTGACTGCCCATTTGGACGCAGCATCGAGCACTGCATGCCTTGAGAGAGCTGCAAGCCTTGCTGTGCCTTTTGGGGTCCCTTGCTGCATCCCTGACAGTGTTTCCTCAGGTGGGAGGATGCCTCTAAGGCAGGGAGGCCTCAGTGCAATGGCTTTATAGCAAAGATCACTTTAAACTGGCATTGGACGTTGGGTGTGATAGCAGTGCATGAACTTGGCTCTTGGAGAGGGTATAAAAGCACATGATCTTTCTTTTTTGGGGGAAGGAGGAGGATGCCACTGTTTGAGAAGGAGCTGCCTTCACGAGAGAAGGAGCCTCCTTAGGGGGGGGTCTGTCAGAGACCTGTGATGTGTGAATTAAGATTACACGTAGCCTTGGTGTTGTATGTTTTAGTGGCTCAGTGTAACTTTTGAATATTAAATTTAAAAAACAAAAAAGGGCAAAGTGCACTTAGTAGGTATGCATTTTAAGAAATGTATTTTGTTTTATTGAATATCATCTAATTCATTTAGTCACTGACTGTACAAAATGAGATAGAACATCTTTACAATATACAGATTTTTCCCTCTTTTGAATAGCTGCTGGTGTGTTACTTAGCTTTTAATTTGATATAACTGGCAAAATAATACACTGCCCGAGAATATCAATCTCTTTAGTCACAGTAAAAGCAGGAAACAGATTGTGGTCAACCAGATGTCAACATCTAATAATAAAGTAGTGTTTGATCAGTGTGTTGTATGCAGGTATACACAAACACACATTTGCATCCAGGTAATACACACTTACATGTATTAGAACTAGGGAAGAGACATAATTCTTTCTGATTTAAATAAATAAATAATTCATTGAGCTAATTTGATAACTGTGCTATAGTTATGACTTAGCTATGAAGACTGGAACAATTCAAAATAAAGTTGCAGTTAGGAAGCTGTTATGATGCTGGGCTAGCACATAGTTCAGCTCCTGCTCCTTTCCAGAGCTTGTATGTGACTGTGGAGAAATTGCTCACTGCCTGGCCGTGAGCTGCAGGAGTCTGATGATACTTGAACAGGGGCAATGGCACGGGAGGTCCGTTTAGCTCCTCACAGTGTCCAGGCTTTCAGAAGAGAATCCAGATATGAGCATGCCAATGTCAGTCACCCTGGCTCTGTCTGTCTGTCCTCATGGCTGCTCGCAGGCAGCCTGCAGCTTCTGCTGCAGCCCTCGTGCTGTGTCCTGAGCTACGTCCTTGTGTCTGATGGCACCAGAGATGCTGCTCTCAGAGAAGAGCAGCGCTACCTCCTTCCCTGCTCCAAGTCTGCCACAAGACCCCCGAGGGCTCAGCTCAACAGGCTTTTGGGACTTGTTGAAGCCAATATGGCTACACAGCTTTTAGCTGGTGCTCAAAACTGGTCTATGGCTTTTTGGAACTGTAGAGGAAAGAGAAATGTTTGTCTAGGATGAGAGGCTGAGCTACAGAAAGGAGGAAAGGTGGGGCAGGAGGGCGGGTCAGACCTTTTGTTTCTGCTGCCATTAGGTGGGGATGCCATGAATGACCACTGCTTTGGGGTGGCAGTGTATCATTCCTCCAAAGTGAATTATATCTTTTCTCTGTGTCTTCACCTCCTCCTTGATGTCAGCACTGGTGCCTGAGCTGGCTCTCATGTGCATGAAGGAGGCACTAACACTGTGGCCAGCTTGTTGCAGCGAGAAGTTTCCTCCCGCGGGTGATGCTGTGCCTAAGTCTCGGCTGTCCTGCTCCTCAGGCAGGAAGGAGAAGCTTTGTCCCCGCTGGAGGTCTGACATAGTTATTCCCAGGCGTGACCAGAGAGCAACTCGGCTGCATTTGTGCAAACTTAGGTACGTTTTTCATTTTAGGGTTGCTGTAACATTTTATCCTTACTTGCAGGAGAGGGTAGGATTCCGAAACATTGGGGTTGTTGCTTGCAGTGTCAGTGAAGTGATGAAGTTTGGCCAGGTATGGACCAGGAAATCTCCAGCTCAGTCCTGTCCCATTTGTGGGTTGTGTCTTGCAGGTCCAACAGCTGTAGAAACTTTTTAAAATCACTAGTTTAAGAAGATATATCTCTGGATACACCCAGGGAGGAGATCTGTTGAGGAAGCAGGTGCCAGTTTTCCATAGTTACTTTTAAGAGCCAAATTGTGCCTTAGTGCTGATTTTTAGTTTTAAGGCAATATTGAGAATTTAAACACCCTTCTTTCTTTTTTATTATTTTTTATTTGATCCAGCTGGAGCTCATACTTCCTCTTTAACTTTTTCTTTTATTATTTAAAATCCTTAATTATCTGAGACAAAATTGGTAAGAAAATCTGCAGAATCTAGGGATTCCACAGAGCTCTCTCTATAAACACTCAGGCTATTCACTGTTGCCAAATAGACATGTGCCAACTCTGAAACACCCACCCACTCCCTCCTTCTGCCGCAGCAAACTAATAAGCACATTGATTACATTCATTTAAGGAAAAACACTGCTCTTTTAAACTTTACATCCCGCGTGCTTTAGATTTCTGATTACGAGAGATATCCTGTTTATCACACATCATGTGGTGAAAAAGCTACTTGACACACCTCAACGCATTAGATATTTTAAAAGAATATTTTATAGTGTACTAGCAAGTGGTAGTAGGAGATAATTATCATTTCCTGCAAGCTCTTGTACTATTTGCAAGATGAACGAGAGGTCTCTCAAATGTGATTTTTGTAAAGGTCCCTTAAATGCCTTCAATCCCCCCAAACAAAAATGTTCACATGCAGTTTCTCTCTTCCTTCCCTCTCCTCTCCCCCTTTTCCCCCTCCCCAAACCTGGAAAAACTTTTTTACAATTATATGTGGCATCCACTCGATGCCTATTTTGCTTCTCTGTAGGAATCAGTCATTAATAATGACAATTCCATAGCTACGTATAGGTTCATATGGATACATACATGTAAAAGCAAATACAAAATCAATGCAGTTGTCCGTGCATTGATAAAATACATAGTGCATGTTTAAGCCAGAGTTGAAACCCGCCTTTTTAAGATTTGAGGACTAGCAGGAATGTCCCAAGGTAGATGGGACATTTCCAAATGTCCCGTGCAGCTCTATGTAGTTATGGACATAGACAAGCTTGCTTTCCTCCAGTGGGCCCTTATGGGAGTCCCCTACCAAGCCCCGGGGCCCTGGAACTGGCCATCAGTGCTCCCTGGGTATGGTCCCGGCCAGGTTTCCTGGAAGTGTCAGTGCAGGGAAAGGAGGCAGGTCTTCACTGGAGCAGCTGGTGCTGGTTACCACCTCTGAGCAGCTCAGAAATGAGCAACAAACTCATTGCAAAGCTGTGGGAAATCTTGCTTGGAATCCTCCTCTGGGCCTGTTTGAGTTTACTGCAGTGAATTTTTGTCATGAATGAGTGATGTGGCCACTTAAAGAAACACTGGCAAAGGTATTGGCAAAAGCGGGGTTTAATATGAATTTGTGAAAATATGACTTACAGAGTTTGATGGCAAGGTTCACTCTATTACTTACTAAATAACTTAAAGCATCGATAGGATGATAAAGTTAGAAGCAATTTGGAATAATTTACATGGAAGCCAGGAATGCAAAAGGGGTAAGAGTGCCAAGGATATGGATGCATAGATAAGGTTGCAAAAGGGGTTAGCTGCACTTAATCATTGAGTACTTAAATATTTACAAAGTGATTCAATACAGTTCACTACAAATATAACAATGACTTAACTATGGATTTGAGACAGTAACATTTATACCATGATCAGTTCACACATACACAAGGTGCTGGTTTGTTAAATGGGGAGAATATCCAGACCCTAAGTAATCACCAGAATTCTGATTCATTCCCCTCCCTTGAAATACCCCGAATGAAGAGGGTCAATGACAGGGCACCAGCCACGCTGGCTGACCAGCAGCATCCCACAGCGGTGGGACAGTGCTCTGCCATGATAGTGCCGTGTTCAGTTTCCAAGCCTCAGTGTTTCACACCCTTGAAGCTCATGGCAGAGCCCCCATGAGAGCTTGCAAGGGATTAATGGTGCGGAGGAATGGTGTCTGTAGCTTCCCTGGCATCCAACCTTGCAGTTTCTCTCCAAGCAAGAACCACCTTGTGCTGGCTCTGCCAGTACAGCTTTGCTTTTCTTTCTCCAGAAAGGAGAGGTTTTCTGCAGGTAGTAGAGAAATCTGTTGGGATCCAATTTTTCTTTGCTACTGAACTTCAGTGTTTGTGATTCTGAATTCCATGCCAGGTGCTATGGTAATAGGGAACAGAGACTTGCACATCTGTAAAACCAGTGAACATAACCCAAATAACCACTCATGGGCATGAGGCAGTGTGAGCTTTTAAAATTCACTGTGCTCATTTGTAACCTCGAGTAAAACATTTGTCTCAGGTCCTGTTTCCAGACCACACAATGGCTGTGACTGGAGTTGGATTGATGTTTCCACAGCGTCTCATTATCAGGCTGAGGCCTGCTCATAATCCTCAGTGTAAGCATGTATCCATGCTTACAGATTCATTTTTCAAGTTACCTTTAACCCCGTATATTATTGTCCAAATCCATAAATATTTCTAAAAAAATGTATCTTTTTCTGTTTGCCTATACAGTACTAATGTAGATTGAATCTTTCAGTCAAATCCAGGTACTGTTTGGTTTTGGGGTTTTTTTTTTCATTCCATATGTGTGCAATCTCCATATCTATTCTAGTAGACTTTTAAAGGCGTCATTTGCTAAGAATTCTTCCTAATATTTTGACTGCTAACCACTGATTTTTCCCCTTAGAATAGCTTTTCTAATGGAACAGTTCAGAAAAAGCGCTATCATCATATCATAATGTACTGTGACAAGAACTGCTCAGCTTTATGTTTTGGCATTCAACGTATTCTCAGTTCTTCACCGTGTCTGGCGAGATATTATAGAGATGTAGTTGAGAAAAATCTTTGTAGTAACAAATACAGGACAAATTGTAGCAGGTCTCTTGCTGTTTTTCGATTGTTTTTAACGTGCATGTTTCTGTCTGACATCTTCCAGCAGAAGGACAAGACACCAGCTGAGAACTTCTATGGCTCGTAACTGCAAAGTTTCTGTAGACTTTCTAGGATTCAGTGGAGCTTGTTTCTGTGCTTGGAAAGAAGGGAGCAACTAACTCACACAGAAACTCTAAATATACAGAAATCATGGCTCAGAGTGGAGGGATTTAGTTGTAAAACTTAGTTCACTTCCAGAAACTTAACTGAGTTGTTTGAATAAGAATCACTTTGTTATGGGTTTGGATATATGTCCAAATAAGGCACTTGTAAAGTTGAAGAATCCTCTGAATTTTCAAGTGCTGATGAGAAGCCTTCTATAGAGGGATCAGTAGCAATTGTAAAAACATTTCTCTGACTCTAAAGTCTTGGAAATAATTGAAAACATAAATTTATGATGTAGAAGCTTGCTCCTCTTGCTACATATTTTTATCGCTGTTCCTGTTGAGACTCTGCTGTAGTGATGCTTACAGGGAGGATTCCCAGGGGGCCTGAAACCTTTCAGATCTTATTGCTTATATGTTTTCTTTTCTTGACAGAACAATACGAAATATCTGACCTTGCCCAGAGCAATATCATTAAAGCTAAACAAGATGACACTTGTACTGTGTCTTGGTCAGAGGCTGTCTAAAGCACTTTCTGGGCTCTTGTGAAACAAGAAGGAAAATTCGGGCAGTTGAAACACATGTGATGACAGACAACTAATATTTCTTATTTTAACACAAGTCCTGCTGCTGCTGCTGCTGCTGCTGCTGCTACTACTACTATTACTACTACTACTAATAATAATAAGAATTAAATATATATTAATACACATGTTTAAAACAAAGAAATTGGGTGTTTTATAGCCCAGAAGCTCATCTTGAATTTTTTTTTGTCATACAATGAATGAAATTCAGACCTAGGTATCTTGAAGAACTTTCATTTGAGGACCTACTAATGCGCTTTGGGCTAACATCAGGTGACCAGCAGAGGTCTGTCAGGTTGTTTTTTACCTCATATCAAGCATAGGAGAACATATGGAGCCCAGCTGACATTATCTACCAACTGGCAACTGCACGTCAGTCAAGGTGTCCGGGGAGCCAGGAAGGGCTAAGGAAGTGAAAGCTGGCAGGTAAGGGGGATACACAGCAATTTTCTGCATTGAACACAAGAAGACAAAAATTAATTTTTGACACACAGTAAATCTAGTCTTCCTTTTTCCCTTCACCTGGGGAGGAACTCAAAACACTTGATGTATAGGTCCCATTCACGCAGCCTTTGTGTCCTTAACTGGGCAAATATTTTAAAGTCATCATTCTCTTCTCCTTTTGTTCCCCAGCTTCAGGGGAAGTCAGTGCTTCAGGGGCACATGCAAGCACTGCCTCTGGTGTGATGCTTGTGCCATGCAGTGACCTGGAGAATGGCAGCTGACAGTTTAAAGAGTGAGAAGATGCAGCCTGTGGGTGAAGCCCTGGGGAGAGCTCGGGCAATGCCCTGCTTTGGGCAGAGCTTTCCTTGCTTGCCCGGGAGCTACACGGAGCTCCTTTATTTCAGTTCTCCTTTGTGCTTGCACTGGATCAGTAACACTAAGGAGGGCAAATAACCTCATAAAGAGGATTATTCTCCTTTCTGGATCACCTTTTCCCCCGCCATACTGGCGGCTGTGTACTTTTTCCCCGTATGCCAGAGTTTTACTAGGCTGGAGTGCCATTCACAGCACACTTCCCATCCTGGAGATTGTAGTCGACACAGATGGCTCTTTGTGGCTGAGTATATGTGAGAGCTAAATTGAATGTGAGCTCTTGTCTAATATTTAACAAAGCACATATTGAGTTAATGACTAATGTGTCATTATTGCAGGAAGCTTTTAGTTCCAAAAGGTTAAGTGGTTCATTTGAATATTGCCCAAGTATCTTTGCCCTGTCAGGGTTTTTTTTTTTTCCCCTAAAGTTAATTTGCTATTGTTGTGATCATGTCTGACAAGTGGTGGGTAAAAGCAAAGGCAGGTTATGGGGGTCTGTTTCCACGACATTATTTTACTGGTTGGATTTATTTAGCTGAGCATCTCATTTGCATGGGCCCTTATTCAGGGATGAAAAGCCAGCTTTGAGCACAGGGCATCTTCCACCGAGAATTATTTGCATCAGAGGCAAAGGACTTAGGGAGAAGTGATAGAAGAGCAGGCAAAGTTAATGGATCTAGAAGAGGTTACCAGAGCTACAAGAAGAGACTTGCTGTGCATTCACAGGTGGAGGAGCAGGCTTAGGAATTTTTGTTAAATATAAAATTGTTGTGATTGAGTACTAGTAAAGCACCGTAGAAACAAGTTCCTGCTACACTGATATTAATCATATGAACTGTTTATGGCATGTGGTCATGAAAATGCAAAAAATATTTCTCCATGTTACTTTGCTTATGTTGAACTCTCCGTTATTTGAATGAATTTTTCAGTGAAGAGCAGATTCCTCTTAAATTGGTTCAGCACACATTTTTCTGTTAGTTTGTTGAGAAGGGGACCACACATCAAACACACGCTGTCCTACTTTGCTGCTTTCCAGCACAGGAGCAGTGTGTGAGGCTGCCATCTGAACCTTGCAGGAAAATCCCAGCTCTTGCAGTTAATCAGCCCTTTTTCACCATGGTCACTGGAGGGACTTTGCCACCCTGCAGCAGAGTGGAACACCAAAGGTTCACCTTTGGCTTTGTAACACTGGCATTTTTAGCACAGCTGCTTCACAGGTCTGTATGCTCCAGCTGTGTTTTGAATAGATTATGGAGATTTTTTTTCTGAATCTTCGATTCAAAATCTTTTTAAGCTATTAATTAATGACAACGTCCTATGGCTCCACCTCTCTGGAAAGGAGAGCCAGCTTAGTACAGCAATGCTAATAAAGAGGAAAAAACAATCTTGCTTTCAAGGTAGTGGGCGTGATTTCTTTTTTATTAGTTCATTTATTAGAGCTTCTACATCAGCTCCTTAAATTAGGCAAGCTTCTTTGTTCTAAATCATCTAAACAATTTTTTTCTAAATCATTTTTCCAAAGCCATCTGAATTAAGATGGCTGTTTAATTAAGACTTGCTTGCAACTGAACATGAAATGTGGATAAATTGAAGTACCTCCTGGTTACATATTATTTTTTAATTTGTAAGACAGAAATTAAGCTTCTTTTCAGGTTTCAATTCAATAATAAGATCTGCCTTAAGCACTGGTAGGGAGAATATCCAGGAGCTAGACTGAGAACAAATATGTCTGTGTGCTAGTACGGGGATCTAAATTAGCAGTCATCAATTAATTTGACACACTCGCAGGCTTCTTAATCCAAACGCCAAAAAAGTATCTTTCAAAAGTGTCTTTAAAAGTTTTAAAGATACTTCTGTGGGCCTTTGAGTAGTCTGGTGAGCATTCTTGCAGTGGAGTGTTTCTTCTGTCCTGGAGCACATCTCTGCAGTGTTAGAGTTAAGGGACAACTACTGAATTCCTTCTTCCTCAAGAAGCAAACCCATTTTCTCTTTGTTTATTTTATAGTCTAAGCTGAAAATGTTTCTTCAAATGGGTCTCAATATGCTTCAAAGTGCATATTTTCAGCCTGATAACTAGCATGAAAATCAGCTTCACATTTGTCATGTTTCAAGAGTCCAGAGAATTTTGATGAAAAAAAATTTTATTCTGCATTGCTTAAAGTCCTTGAAGGAACTATTTTCTGCAGGAAAAAAGCCCTTGCCAAAGTGTGCTCTTGTGTCAAAGCCCTTCACTTCCCAAGTCCAGATTTTTACCTCCCTTAAAGCAAAATCTCCATGATGGTTATCAAAGCACTTTAAAATCATATCGCTTTTCCATGTAAGTAAGCTTGCTAAACCAGGGTTCTCTGTGCATCTCAGCATTGCAATTCTATGAAAGGATCAGCCTTCTTACTGAGTTTGAACCAAAATTGGATATGAGGAAGTATTTTTGTAAATGTGTTCTAATTCATCCAAAGGCATTATTCTTCAAGACCTAGTGAGCAAGATCTTATGGGAATGACCTGGTTTCACTCCTTGTCCAATATCATCCTTTTTTCTTTTTGGTAACATTTTTTCCTGCCCTTTTGCATCAGTAGATCCCTGCTTGTGGAGGTACCTCATGCCTTCTGACATCCAAAAGTGAAACACATGATCTGCAAACCTCCTCAGAGCAGGTGTTTTGTGGTGAGTTGGGCTGCCAGGCAAAGCACCTGAACACAAAGCAAAGTGAGCGTCCCAGCCACTCCATACCTTGGGCCAAGACACGGAGTTATTCAAATGACCAGGGAGCAAATGTTCCTTCACAACCTCAGGACCACTTCAGGACAGGCACCAGGGGTGACCAAAAGGTACACTCACACCAGAACACACAACTCCTCTGCTTCAGAGCAGGGTAAGATAAAGTGGCTCGTTTCAGTAGACACCTCACATTTCAATAGAGCGCCTCAACAGACGCACAGCCCCGGAGGTCATCGCTCAGGGATGCAGCAATGTGGGTTCCAGGGCAGCAGCTGTTCCCAGATGTGGGAAGTGAGGTGTGGGGGATCTTTTTTTTTTGTGCCCATCCCTGCCTGTGCTGCGGGGCCAGATAATTCTGTGCTGAGGCATGAATCAGCGTAGAGTCTGTTTTACTTCACGGATCTGAAAATGTTTGCCCATTGGCACAGTTCTGCACAAAGTGTCAGGGGTCATTAATGGGTTTTACAGACCTAAACCCCAAATGTATCCAAAGGAAACACAGCAAGCTGCTAACCTCGGTGAAAAGGCAACACCCTTCTTTTTCATGCATGTCAGTGACCCGAAAATTGTTTTTGCAAGAAGGAAGCTGGAGAAGGTGAGTGGCAAAGTGAAGCTGCCATGTCCGTGGTTAAAAGGCTGGCTAACACTCCTTTGCCTACAGCTTTCTCCGTTGCATCACGCTTGATTTTCCACAGGCATCTGTCCAGCCGCAG
>VZTA01022519.1:0-14279 GCA_013398855.1 Mohoua ochrocephala | reverse complement strand
TTTGCCTCTTACCATATGCTTCTCCCCTGTAAGCACAGCATTTCCCACAGGAACCGCTTCCAGTGCCTGCCTCTAATTGCTCTGTTCCTTCCCTGCTAGCGGGCGATGGCCCCGGCTGCTGCGGGCGGCGGTGCCTCCCGGCGCTCCCGGGGCAGGGCTGCCTGTGCCGGCCGCTGCCGGGCACCGCCCCCGCCGCTCCGCCGCCCGACCTGCATCCTGCTCGCTCCGTGGCTTCGGCAGATGTGCATGATTAATGGATTGTTTACCTTTTGCTGCCTGATTATTATTTTTCTGCCGCTAACCTTTTCACTTTTACAAATATATTTTGACTTTGAAATTCTGGGGATTCCACTTATAACCTTTATGTTTATTGGTGAAGTAGCTATTATTAGACTGTTTTTCCCCTTCTTTCTAATTCTGGAGTTTAATTATATTTTTCCTTCTGCCTTTTAGTACAGGTGCTGTAATTAAATGGCATTAAATCTGTTTCACGATCATTAAGTATGCTTGTTATTGTCCTTTTTGTATGTATTTTTAAGTTGTAAATAAGTCACCTTTCGAGTGAATCTGCTTGGTATAACTTTGCCATATCACTGAGACAGTGACACTATGGTTGCACAAAAAAATGTCGTGAGTCAGGCACGGTCCCTGTCCCTTCCCAACCACCGGCACAGAGAGCTCAGAGTGACAAGAGGGCCACTGTGTCTGAGAGTGCAGCCCAAGACTTGCAGGTGGGATGAGCCAAGGGGAAGACAGGAGACAAACAGGGGAGAGATTTCACTTGGCTCTTAGGACCACCATTCTCAATGCCCCGGTGACATATGTGGGTGCCTCCAGCCAGGAAGGTAGTCCTAAAAGCTGAGTGGGCACTGGGGGAATCTTATTTTTCCTCTGCCTTTTCTTCTCTTTCTCTTGCTCTGTTGTGGTTGTTCTCCTGCATTCTCTCGGTAAAAAACAACTTGAATTGTGCTAAACCTTAAATAATAAATGTGACTACTTAAAGCACTGACACTGTTCAGGTACAAGTTTGTTTTTAAATTCAGGCTTGTAAGCTCGGGGCACTTGGACAAGACCCCTGACATTTTCTGTGGGCATGGGTTTTTTTTCAGACTTTCTAAAGTACTATTGATGGGAGAATGTAGTGTGACCTTTTTTTTAAAAACACTGTTTAAGGAGTGAAACACTAGATATGTTGATGCAGTGTGCATAATTTCAGAAAGAGTGAATTAATCAGCTTTATGTGTTGGCTGTGCAGGAATGGAGCTTGCATTATTACAGACCACACACTTTAAAATATGGTACTGGGAGACAGCAAACGGAATAGAAATGTCCCAAAAGTGACTAGGGCAAGGAGCAGGGAAGAAGAAGAGGGGCTTCTTGGTAGCATAATTCCAGAGTGTTAGAGCTCTTTTCCAGCTAAGGCTGGAAATTTATTCTCCATGATTACACGGGAGGAAAACTGTACTCATCTTTTGGGGCACACACTCAGGCTTTAAAATTTTCTGGTAAGATCCACATAGAGTGACAAGCATGACCTGAATAAACATCACCTCTGCATGGTATTTACCTCCTTATGCCATGAAAGATAAAGCTGCCAGTCTTTTTTATTGTGCGGATTTGTTCGATGACCTTCACTGGCGCCATCAGAACACGTTGCTCCCGAGGCCAGGTGGGGTAATTTGATGGAGGAAACAGCTCGAGTGCAAGAGTAGTTGTCTGGGGCATCACCGAGTTGGCTGAATGCTGTCAGCCAATCTTTCTCTTTGTTTTATAATATTGTTATTGTTCTGCTGTAGGGTGCATGGGACTAAAGTTGGTACCCATCTTTGGTGCATCTCTTTGTCACTGCACTTCAGGAAGAGCAGTGCAGGTACTGTCCAGGTCTCTGCTTGGGTGGGAGCCTCCCACCTGCTGCTGGGCCTGGCTCAAAGAAAGCCTCCATTGGAAAAGGCCGAGTGAAACCCCTGGGACCAGCAGGTTTTGCTGCACAGCTGAGCACGGGGCACTTTTGCCTCCAACTTTTGTGCCCACCGCAGTGCTGGAGCTGCTTCTCTTTCTCCACAACACGGGGCATCTGCAGGGAGCAAAGTCATACTGGAGAGGAGTGGTTATACTGGAGAGGAGTGGTTATACCAGTGAGGACTCACGCTTGTTCTGGTGCTGCCTGCTTTCCTTACACTGTGGTTATGTCACCTACTGGAAAGTACAGTCAGCGAGGGCACAGCTTTAGAACCACCACTGTCACTTCACAGGTAAGGCATGACAGTGTTCAAGGAGAAACGAGGTCATTTTCTACCTTGGGTACAGCTTTCTTCCCCTTAAATGTTACAAAGAACAGGAAAAAAAGCTCTTTGTATGTCAGAGCATTCCCAGTGCTCTGACAGCAGGAGGACAGTTGTGTAAAACTACGGCAGGTAATGATGCAGAAAATAAGCATATCAAAGCTGCTGGGTTTTCTGTGATTTTCATAGCTGGGACTACCTGAACAAGGCATCTTATGAGTTTTCTGGGATGGGTCTGACCCAGTGCTGCAGGTAGCACACAACACGTAGGTGCTGGGCTATGCAGCACTCCAGTATCCAGATAAGACATGATGCATAAATATGGATTGGGCTTATCTTTTCCTCCACGTCCCCCAGCTTACCCCCTCCACAGAGATACTTGCTATTTATTGTATGATGCAAGTCCACAGGCAGCAGGGCTGTGTCCTTGGCTTCCTCAGACCTCTGCAGAGCTGGGCAGAATGTGACAGGGCTGCTTACAAATGCCTTTAGACTCCTTTTGGCATTAAAACACTAAGTCGATGCATTAGATACTCCTTCCTTAGTAAAATCATTAAAGACAACATTTCATCATAGAGACTACATTAAAGTAGTGGGTGTATGAAAACATTTCAACACAAAAAGGTATTGCTACCAAGTTAAGAGACCATGAATTGTTGTGTTGGAGTACAGCTTTGCTTTTATTTAATGTAACATTTTTTAACAAAGTCAGGAATCTCTGTTTAGTTTTGCTTTATTTTTATCTTCTAGCATTTTGCTACAGTTTAATGTCAAACTGCACGAAGTTCATACAAGACTGGAGGGGAAAAGTCATCAAACCCAGGCAGAGGGAGCCTCTCAGGCAGGGCCCAGCCTGCACTGCCCCAAAAGCCACAGAGCTCTGCAGCCAGGAAGACGCGGAGGAACGAGGTGTGGCCGAGTAAGAGAAGGTGGCCAGGGACCGACAGAAGCCTGGGGACAGAGCAGACTGGCAGCCCCTGAGAGCTGGAGGAGTGTGGCTCATTCCCAAAGGGGTGAGAAGGGGCTGAGTGGAGGGAGCTCTGCAACTTAGGAAGTCACTGATGTTTGCTCTGCTTTGACAGAAGTCAAAACCTGACTTGACAAGACACAAGGTGGGGAATTTGCTTGCAAACCTCTAAAACTTTCTCTCTACTCAACTCCTGATTTTTTCTTTTTTAAAATTGTTCTAGCTCTTGATTTCATCAGGCCTGGCTTTTGCATTCAGAGCCCTCTTGGTACTTTTAAGGGCATTTGCATTGAAAAAAAGGCCCTCTCAGGTCTTCTTTTTGTCTGCCTTCAAATTTTGTCATGGCATGGCTTCTATCAAGAAAATTTTCCCCTTTTCCTTTCCACAGGGAGGAAAGTTATCAGCACAAGTGATTATTTGTGTGAAACACTACACACTCTTGTGATTTGATATCAGGCAGATGGGAAAACCAAAAGTGTAGGGTATTGAGGCATTGATAATTAACAGCACCTTAACAAGAGATGCCTCCCTCCTCTGGGATTGAGATGTCTTTGGTTTGTAGTTTTTAGTTTTGACCATCTGTGCTGGTTTTGGGTGGGATAGAGTAAATTTTCTTCACAGTGGCTGGTATGGGGCTGTGTTTTGGATTTGTGCTGAACACAAGGTTGATAACATAGAGATGTTTTTGTTATTAGTGAGCAGGGCTTACACAGGGCTGTGTGGGCCTTGGCTGCTGACTGGGGTTAAACCACGACACCGGCACAGTTGTATGGCCATTCACATTACAGAATGAGCAACTGTGAGGAGAGGTACCGCTGACATGCTGACTGGAGTATCTGGAGGGGATGTACTGAGTGCCTGCTATCCAGAACAAGAGATTTCAGGAAGGTTTTGAAGCAGGAACACTAAAACTTCTGCTTGACAAATCAGCGTGTCACAAAAGGCCACAGAGATGCTTTGAAATGAGATGTGACAAGTTAAAACCTAAAGATGATCAAAAAAGCACAGAAATGAAAACCTCCTTTCGCTTTGCAAATATAAATCCCCAGTGAATGACATCTTTTAAAAAAGCAGATACAAATCCATCCTGTACTCCTCCCTCCCCATCTTCAGGTGCTTGTGATTCAAGTAGAAAAACCCCTACTTCTGTCACACTCTGGGAGCTTCCTAGCATGACACTGCAGAGTAACCTTGTGTGTTAGAGGGACTAAAGGGATTGAAACATCTTTGCATGCTGTCTGTGACTTTCAAACAGATATCAAGAACTTGCCTTTTATTTGAATGTACTTCTCCAGGCTGGAGAGGCACCAAGTGCATAATCTCGAAGCTGTCAGCAGTAACTCACTAATTTTTAGAAATTCCCTGTTTATTTAGTCTTTCTGTAATATTTGAAAAAAAGAAAACAAAAGAAATCAACAAAAACCCAAACCACAAAACAAACTAAACTATTTATTCAAGACAAACATGATTTTTAGCCTTTTACCTTTCTTTACTAGAGAGTATTTTGGGTGTTTAAGCAATATGTACCTCTGGCAAAGACACGACGAGAAGACACTTGGACCCTTCCCGGTCTGGTTTCAAAGCTTGTCAGCACTGGTCTAAAACAAGACAAGTAACCTGACACAGGATGACCCTGCATCAAGCTGGGCTTGGACAACACCATCTCTGAAGAACCCAGCCAGCCTAGATTTTTCTAGGATTTTAACATGCATTGGGACGGTCAGGCCCCACTCAATGCAAACACCATGTTGACAAGGGGGTTATGGGACAATATCCTCAGGGGGTTATTGGCAATTATAGGCATTGCTAATGATGTTCATGACTGCTATTGGATTTTTAGGCACTGTAATCAGCCTTGTTATCCACTGAAAACCTGCCATGTGCTCAGCCATCAGCTTTCTGCTGGCAGCCCTGGCCTCTTTGACCCTATGCTGTCCTGCAGCTACAGTTGTTGCAGTGAACTGGACCTTTGGGACTCATTTCTGCCTAAACTCAGCTGTACTCTATTGATTATTTGTCTTGGAAGGAGTTGCCAGCTGGATGATTAGCATGGACCATTTTCTAACCACTGTCTAGAGGCAAAACTAGCTGCAATCCCCCTGTGCTGGAGTCGCAACTGGGTTTTGGGCTTTTTTTAATGCTTTCTGCATTACCTTTCCTTGGATGGACGGATGGATGGATGGATGGATGGATGGATGGATGGATGGATGGATGGATGGATATATGGACGGACGGACAGGAAAAAGCAAACCAGGGCTCTCCAAGGTGTATTTCCTGCTGGCTGAGCTAATAAAGTCATGCTTGTAACATTAGTTTTCCATTCCTTTCAGCATCATGCTGCACTCAACATTTGCATCCCAAACACCCTCTGTAAGAGCATCCTGAGCACCCACCAATGTTCCCACAGCCTTCACCTCAGCCAAAGGAACAAACTTCACCTGATGGGGCTGTAGAAACCTTGTCAAGTGACCACAGACCGGACCTTCAAAATAGGACCCCTTCCCTGCAGCTCCCGCTGTGTTGGATTTTTGCCCTGCTGGATCCCCAGTTATGCTGCGCACACAACCTGTCCTCAGCATCCAGGAGATGCCTGCAGCACTGCCAGTGCCTGCACTGCCTGGCAGAGTGGGGCTGCAGAGCAGCTGAATTAGGTCACACCTGCATGTCCTAAACACTCCTTTTGCACTTCTCCTTTGTATTCCTCTCTCCCTCCCCTTGGAGATCACACCGGTGTCCTTGGCTCACCACAGACTCTTTACCAGCCCTTACCACCCTTCCTTTCCTGGGGTTTCCTTAGCAGCAGGTCCTACAGTGCCACTGTGGTGGCTCCTGCCCCTCTTGTTGGGAATGGGGAGCACCTGGTCCTTTGGCCCTGAAGCCAGGACCACTCATCCTGAGCAGTGAGGAGGAAGATGAGGAACTCTGCTGCCTTCTGCAGGGTATGTAAGCACCAGCCTCACTTCCACATGTCAGGGATCTGACCCCTCTGTCAGTCACCCTGATGAAGCCTCTATTTATCAGTAGACAATCTTTTCCCTTCACTTGGACATTCACATTCCAGGGTTTATGTATCTATGAATCCATGAAAAACGTAATTAAAAGATTTTTTTTTATTAAAAATCAACATATTTATACATTTGTACATTCCGCATACTGCTGTGTATGTTCACCAATATAACCACTAAGTCCAAAAGCCTTAACAGTACAGACTTCCATCTGAACAAATTTACTGCAGGGGAACTTCAGTTTTGAAATCAATCATACATTACAGAATGTTATTAACTTTTCTTCTTTTCCCTTAAAAAGTAGCAGCACATTTAATTACCAGTGTTCACAAGGCATAAGCCCCAAAGTGTCGTACAGCAAAATTAATTAGCAAATACAGGCAATAGGAAGAGAGCTCACAATGAAAATGTATTAGTTGCTGCCTGTTATGAACAGCAGGATGTTAATAAAACACTTAGAGCCATGCTGAATAGAGACTGCTGCAAACCGGG
This sequence comes from Mohoua ochrocephala, assembly GCA_013398855.1. Lineage (NCBI taxonomy): Eukaryota > Metazoa > Chordata > Aves > Passeriformes > Acanthizidae > Mohoua > Mohoua ochrocephala. Next base: position 7,533 of record VZTA01022519.1, on the reverse strand, counting down.
AAGAGTTATAAAATAAAAAATTACTCCTTGATAGAAGTGTATAAAACAAAATATTTTTAATGTCGTTCAGGATAGGAGTCCTGCGAGGAACAGATGTTGTTATAACGACTCAGCAGTCAGGATAATGCTTGTGTGTTTAAACATGTAATAAAGTTCTCAGAAAACATACACATGCTCCATCCCTACCACCACCTTTCCATGGCTCACATTAGTAGGGTTTCATGTGGCTAAACAATAAAGTGACATTTTACTGAAGACAGATGTACTCAGGAGTCTCCCAGACCTCTCAAGATTTGTCCCATGTCAGTTAAGGGCTAGAAGAGTGACATAAATCAGGTAACTGAGCTGGAAATTTCCTGGAGACTGGGAGCAAGGGGGCAAAGAGAGAAATTCTCATTGTAACCTGGAATCCTGTGCACACCTGAGCCACCTCAGTGCGGGCTGCCTGAACAAGTCAGTTCAGAGGTACCTGTGGTGTGCTCTGCGTAACAAATCCCAAATGCTGATTTCCCCCTGGCTTTGACAATATTACAAGAATACTGATCTCAATGTGACAACATAGCCATTTAAATAAAACAAATGAAGATGTAACAGAATTCTTTCTCATGAATATACAGCCATGAATCTTATTTTGAGCCGAGTGCCAGATCCTGAGCAATTTTTTTATTAGGGTTTCTCCTCTTTTTGACTTAAAGAAGGAAAAACTGCATACGATGACATACACACATCATAGGTAATTTTTATGTGAGGAAGCGTGGAGATATGAAAGTGTAGAAGGTTGAACAAGTGCTTTTTGTATGTACCATCATCTGTAGCAGTGGATGGCTAAAAAAAATGTCAGAGCTGCAATATTTCGATAACTGGAGGCTACATGTTAGACAAACGTGTCTTGATATCTGCAGAGACATCAGTGGGAGAGACGAATCTCATTTATTATGTCCTGAACCACAGACTCAGTGCCACATTAAAAAAAATCTGCACTTCTGTTTTGGTTTTCACACATACAAAGTTGGAGGAGACTCATTGGAAAAAGTGAGAGAGGTGAATTACAAGTAATTTAGCAACAGCTGAATTAAGGAGAAATATTCTGGCAGAATCTCCAGTCTCCAAGCGCAGATCTAAGACACCACATTCCCTAACTGGAGATAAAAAAATCATATCAAGCTTAAACTCCCAGAAAGCATTTAATTTCCAAACTAGAAGAATGCTCGGAGAAATATTCCTCTTTCCTGCCTCTCCTCCTTCACATATGCAGTTGTGCAATAACCAAATCTGGTTCCTTCCCTGTTCCTTCCCTCCGTGCTGCTGCAGCCACACCAGAACTTACCACAGTAGCAATGCTGGCCCAGGATTTCAGCTGCATAAACCAAGAATGATCAAACTGACAGTGCCAAAACAAAAGAAGGAATGAACTCAGGTTCCCCAGAATGAAGCTTTCTTACCCAAGGGGTGCTCAGTTGTCCCACCTAAGGAAATTTGAATGCAGACCCTTCATAAATTTCCTGGTGGCAAAGCACAGAACACCACACACCGCTCTGATGTGGGCCGACATCTCCTCTGGTCGAGAATTATCCCAGTTGCCCACGTGCTGGACACACATGGGAAGAGCATCGTCCCCCTGCCACCTCCCTGCTGAGCTCTTGCTCTGCCTCAGCCTCACATGGTTTTCCTTTGCTTTTTCCTTTAGTTATCATGGGATTTCCATATTAATTCATTTTAATGAGTTCTTGTATAAAACTTAAAAAAAACAACATATGAATCTAATAGCAATTTTTCCAATCCACATTTTGAGGGGACTGGGCTTAAAAGAACTAGATGCTCCCAAGTTAAATATTAATCACACTTTTGATGGCAAAATTGCTACCTTGCATTACTCTGATTTCTGTACTTGTTCTGTATGTACAATTATTGGTTTTGCTGCATTTTAGCCAAAGTACATATCTCCAAAAAGATGGTGACTATTAATAAAGAATTATTTAATCTTTTACAGACATACCTTTTCAGCAATAGCAACTGAGAACTTTCCTGAGGTCTGGAATGAAACGATCTTTATTCCATTGCAGCAGTAGATCATCACTACTAAGTGGCTAGAATTACTGTAAATCATGGAGAGGGGTCTTTGTTTTAGTACCTCCTTACTAAATAGAAAAAAAGAGAATACTGAGGATGCTGGCAGCAAAAGAAAGTATTTGTTATGAAATGCATGCTAGTGTACACAAAAGGCCTATAGGGTCTTTGTAAAAATCACTCTTATCAGCAAGTATTTTGAGGACAGGAGACTACAAATTTTTCTATATCATCACTGCCAGTTGTACACACAATGTTCAAAACCCACAACCACAAGACAGAGAATCTGCTTATACCAGTGCCACAGCAGAATCACTCATGCCAGAATTGAGTCAGAAATGCCCACACTTGATTTCTTTCTAAGTGTCTCTCACTAAATGTGGCTTACGTGTCTTAGTACAAAGCACTACAAAATTCCTTACTCAGGCTTTTAAAAATAAATAAAATTCAACACAACAGTTATACTTTCCTGATTTCAAAATCAGGAAGGAGAAAGAGTCAAAGGTCTTTTGCTTTAAAGCAAAGTACGCCCCACCTCAGGTACAGCTCTGGGACCCACAATACAAGAGGGATGTTGAGCTGTTGGAAATACCCGAGAGTAAGGCCACGATGATGATCACAGGGCTGGAGCACCTCTCCTATGAAAACAGGCTGAGAGAGCTGGGGATGTTCAGCCTGGAGAGAAGGCTCTGGGAAGACCTTATAGCACCTTCCAGAATCTGAACAGAGCCAGCAAGGGAGCTGGAGAGGGACTTTATCCTATCACTCCATGCATTTGTACAAAGGGGAATGGCCTTAAGCGGAAGGAAGGCGGGTTTAGATCAGCTATCAGGAAGAAATTCTTTACTGTGAGGGTGGTGAGGCACAGGTTGCTCAGGGAAGTTGTGGACACCCCATCCCTGGAAGTGTTCAAGGCCAGGTTGGATGAGGCTTTGAAGAACCTGGCCTAGTGGAAGGTGTCCCTGCCTGTGGCAGGGGGTTTGAAATAGATGATCTTTAAGGTCCCTTTCACCTGAAACCATTGTATGTTTCTGTGAGAAAGAGATGGATTTCTTTTTCCCCTGGATGAGGTCTGGTTGCCCCTTCTTGGAGGCAGCACTGTACTTAGAAAGCAGCTTCCTAAGCCAGCCTTTCTGGACAAGGAGGCTGCATCTGGACAACACGCTGAGGCCCATGGTGTGACTCTTGGGGCGTCCTGTGTGGGGCCAGGAGCTGGACTTGATGATCCTGATGGCTTCCTTCCAGCTTAGCTTATTCTGTGATTTTAGAAAGGACCATGCAGATACTTCCTTCTGCTGAAAGCCTCCACTGATTTGGAATTCTGAAACAGGGAGCAGCCATACTAACTCAACTGCATGCTGGTCAGTAAGCCTGGTATTTATTAGAGCTTTACAGAATTAAAAGAACTGCTTACACTTTGCAACACTTAGCTTTTATTTAAAGTTGTCATTTTTTAACCTCTCTTGGGGGAAGCTGCATCTTTTAAATTAACTGTTTTAAAATGGTTAAATAGCAATGTGAATATATATGAGGGCAGTTAAGTAAGAGGTTTGTGTTATTTGAAAAACTTTAGTTTACAGAATATTTAGTAGCATATAACAAACCCAGTATCCCTGTAGTGCGTTTTTGTAGATTTCTTACAACTTTATACCTTCTTTCTGTGGTTCTGATTGCACAAAGTCATCCATAAGCACTAAAACCTATTTTTTGTGGAGTTCCAACCTGCCTAAGCTATGTTATAGCAAACACTTAGCACATAATCTGTACACTTATGTATCAGCTACATCTTAATCCTCCAAAGAAATGCTAGAATGATAAGATCAATTTATTCAACTGTATGTACAGCGTATTTGCATATTAATAAATAAATCAATATTAAAGTTAGGGTCTCTTTCCCCATATAAAAGTGACTACAGTCTGACCAGACAATCTTTCTTTTTTTTTCTTCCAAGCTCACCTGTGTGATTGAGGCTATTGGTTTCCACTCAGTATGTTACAGTAACTGCAGGAGCAGAAACCTAACAGAGCAGTGCATACATTTAAATTCCATATAGCAGGTGGATGGGAGGGAGGTACTAAAAAGTGCATCAAAAGCCAACATTTTGTAGAGCAAAAAAAAATGAAGTTCATAATGTGATCCTGGGGAAGAGAATCCAGCCCAAAAGAAGACATGCTGCAGCAAACACTAAAATCGATGCACATTTCCATCTTCATAGTAAGCTGCACGATGCCGATCTTGTCCCATCACTCTTCGAAAATCCCAACTCTAACAGATGCCATCTTCCCCTCCACAAATTTACCAACACCACAGTCAGTGCAAAGTGACAATTCTTAAAATAACTCTTTGCCTTCACTCCGTAACATTCATCCTCACTGTGAAGAAAAGGCTCCTTTTCTCTTAAGTGTTTATTCCTATTCACAGAAGAGCCCATATTTGCACCTTTCCACGTCTGGTAGTGAATTTTCTTTTCTATCTACATTCATTAGAAATCCAAAAGATAAGTAGCAGTATTTCATATTTACTGGAAGTCTTCCCATCAACCCAAAAACTAGCTGTCCATCTTGATTTATACTTAAAGTAGCTGCACTTTTTTCTTTCCAGCCCACTTTCAATGGGATATAAGTCATGGGAACTGTGGGAACATTTCAAGTCTGATTGCTGGAGCTGGGAGAGTGATGAGTCACATTGGAATTGAGATGTCTGTTTGCAGCACAGTGCGTGTGGGCCATGCTCCCATTCGGGTATCTTACAAACACAGGCTCGCAGAAAGGATTTTGGCACACCTGACACACCTTTTTGTCTGAAAGAAGAATCGGGGCTCCTTTTTGTTTAACCTAAAGAAAGGGGAAAAAAAATACAAATGTGAATCTAACAAGAAAGGAAGGGAAATGATGGAGCATAATTGCAACTGTACCAAATAGATAAAACAAAAACAATTTTAAGAATCTGCTGTGAACTCTAAGCAACATTGTCCTAGCTAGGAATAGAAGAAAGCTGCACAACTGAATTTACCATTAACAAAATCTACTAACAAGCTTCAATTAACACTAAGTGCTGGATAATTTTTTTCAACAAATTTTGACAGATGACACTGTAAAAAAATTGAATTGGAAATTTTGACGCTCCCTCCTAGTGAACGAAATGCTAACTCACACTTGCTAAAGTTTCTGCAAGAACATTGTTAATCTGCAAATCCCAGATTCACTTCATATTCAGCCCAGAAGCTCACCGAGGTTATTCCTATTTCAAGGCCCCCACTTTCCCTTTTGTTTTACAGAGAAAACATACAATTAATTTTGAATCTAGTAGTCATGGCAAAAAAACCCCTAATAAATGCCAAAGACATGAAGACAACTTTTGTACTAATTTTCCAGACTTCTTTTGATTACTGTATATCGAAGGACCCCACTGTAAAGCTTCAAAGTGCTTTTATTTAAAAACACCCCAGTAACCTACCTTCTCGTGCTTGTAGATTAAGTTTTCAGCTTGTGCTAACCCAAGTGCCACCTGAGTCATTCTTTTTGTGTGGATGCTTTGTCTCACTGCTCCAGCCAGGAATGGGGAGAGGAGCTGCACTGACCAGCTGTCAGGCACCACCTGCAAAACTAGACCTGCATCAAATTCTGCAGCGTGGTTATTCAAGAGATCCACAGCAGCCATGACGAGTGCACAATCCGAAGTGCCTGGAGTTAAATACACTGACAGCAGCATATGGAAAAGCCTCCGTCTGTACTGCACGTCTCTGTTCTCAGAGTTCCATACACAGTACTCTTCAGCAGCATGGAAGTCCTTCAACTCGTGGACAAGGATATGCAAAGCCTTCTCATGTTCTTCTAATTTCCCATATAAAATGGCACTTTCCATATGAAGGTCTGTGCCCTGGATTTTGTCTGTTAAATGAGAAACAAGGCAATATTTGCTCAGTGGAGTAGACAACTGCCCCCTCACCCAGTCAGTGCAACTGTAGAGAAGACAGATGCTTGTAAGTGCAGGAATGCCCAGATGTATGGAAACACATCTCTAACAAAAGAGCACCACAAAATATGGGACAAAAAAATTACTATATAACAGGTGATGAACTAGTGTCACTGACACCTTTTGCATTCTAGCAGACACTGCTACCATGTATAATAAACTGTAAGACAAAGCTGCAATATTTTTAACCTCTGCTTCTCCCAATATTATAGGAGGTCACAGAATAAACTCCACAAAAGACAATAAAAATCAAATAGTACTTCCCTTTAAGAAAAGGGCACTACCAACCCTTAATCCAGTTTAAAGTTTAAGTGTCAGCAATAGGCAGATAGAGTGGCAACTTCATCTGACATTTCAAAATAAAGTAGAAAATCATCTAGTTATTGTAAAGGTGATAAAGATTTTGCACAGGCCTATGTAAAATACATGGAAATACAATGTTTTTCTCACCAAAATGTTTTGGTTATCACACACTAGCTTGCACTGATCTCATTTTTATGTAACGTAAGAATTGTCATGTAAGAAATCCTTCATTTTGGAGTACGTGGATTTCAAGAGGATAATCCATTTTGTAACTCTTGTCCTGAAAAATTTACTTAAAAACTAACTAAAAGATGAAAAAGAACAAGAGTTTCAATGACTGTGCTTCAGTGACTTGTACATTATACATCATACAACATTTTGCTGCCTGGAAAGGCAAGGAAACATAAAGCATTGGTAAATGATTTTAGTTGGTACTCAGCTATTTTTATTTCCACATATACTGGATTTTTTTTCCACAGAATTTCAAAAAATCATTTCACATCTTTCAGTTCAATAACACGTCACTTCCCTTTCATCCACTATTCCATCATTCTTCAGCCATAATCCCCCATACCAGAGAGGATTTAAACACTTGGCTTGCTTAATTGCATGGTATGTTTGCATTCCAGTAGATGAAGCATTAAAAATTAACCATTATAAGCATTGACCAAGGAAAATATTTAGCTCAACTGTTGCTTGCCTTATACCAACAGTAACAGGTATGTTGCACTTCTCACTTAGAAAGATGCTCATATTTTTATTTAACATGACCCTCAGAGTGAGTTTCAGGGTTATGGATAACAAACAATCCTTGGCAATGAGATTCCTCGAAGTTCCACTTCCGTTCACTAGAAACAGGCTGCTTGTATTTTTTACTTTCATTTGCAAAAATTTGTCCCAAGTTACANCAAAAGGTTGTCACAAGTTACCTGCTCATCATTAAACAGAAGGTGACTATTAAGAAAATTGTATGCAGATATTTGTTCTGGCCAATTGGTATTCTGTCTGTGGTGCAGTGGCAAACATACCATTGGAGCTGTGGAGACCAAGGACAACCCCAACAGATATGCTTTCTAAAGTAACCTGTGTCTATTAGAAACACAGGCTATCAAACAAACACATACAGAAACCTTAGATCTTTTAATTTTCTGTCCTTGCAAGGATTGTTATTTTATGTCCAGCTGGAA
>VZTA01022518.1:102829-171368 GCA_013398855.1 Mohoua ochrocephala | reverse complement strand
TTAATTGACATCCCTCTTCAATAATCCATCTGCTCAAATGAGGCTTCTATCAATAGATCTCAAGTTCAGTTTGACAGATCAAAACTGCTATATCACCTTTCCAGGAATACCCCACTCTCTGTTTTCCTCAAGGATTTAAATGGATTTCTGTTTATCTTTAGCTTTCCTCAGGGAAAACGGTGGGAAAAGGCCTTTCCTAGGTCTTTCCTAAGCTACATAATGTGCCAGATGTCCAGAAGCCCCCTCTAGAGAAGCTTCATATCACATCAGTTTAGCAATTGTTCCAGGCATTTTCAATGAGAAATCATAAAAAAGGTGCATCTCTGGTGATTATGTAGGACATTTTTTTCAGCAGGTTTTATAATTTCTTGCAAGAGTTTCTTCAGGATATGGATCTCTTGCAAGAACTGTACAGACAGCTACTGAAATAGTACACATTTCAGGAATTAATACTGATGTGTCTAGGCCATAAAATAAAAATAAGACAAATCACTTGGACTGAATAAAGTTTACCTAATTTTTTAAAATATCTGATTTTATTTACATATGATTACACATTACATTAAAGTTGTAAGCACTGACTATCTATAGTTCTTAGACAAAAGATAACATTAGCTAATTTCAATGAAATTAACATTTTTAAAAGAATATTAAATTTAATTAACTCCAAGCAGAAAAATTAATAAACACCCGTAAGCATAGTTACATATCATTGTCTGACAAAGGCTATGTTTTTTAACATATGTATCAAGAGCCACTTAAGAGTCTGAGGTCAAAATCTGGTGTTGTTCTGATTTGTATTCATTCCTGAAGCGCAGCCTTTCACTGGAATTATTTCACCTTAACATCTCTCAGAACACAGTCAAGAGCAGAACAATAAGGAGGAACTAGAATGGACCTTCCAGTTGTCTACTGTAAATTAGGAAATGATTCGTTGCATACCCTCTTCTGGTTAAATAAAAGTGCATTCACTGAAGGCTCATTTTATTCCTCTTTTTTTCACAGTTATCCTTTAGATAATAATTGCTACAGAAATTTTCCTACTGACTGCCATGCCGAACAACTCTGTTATAATTTTTCCCTGTGATTTACCATGTGTCAGTAGCCTTTTTTTCTTGTCCTACCCTGTACTCTATAGCTAAGACTGTTTTTTACCCTTGGATACCCAGCACACTATTATTCTGGTCCACGGGCTGAAGTGCTATTGAATATAAGGTGTTCATTCATTTCACATTATTAAGTAAACCCTCTGCCTGCCTAGCCTGCATTCACAGCAGTGAAAGAGTTAGCTGAAAGTGTGCATGAAAAATACCACATTTACCAAATGCCAAAGACAATGTAAATTGTGCAAATAAAACAGAAAGCACCTATAGGAAGGGTTTGCATAGCATACTTGTTTTTTGTACCCTAGAAATATTCTCCAAGCCAAATCTACATTGGCTGCTACAGAAGGTTGGCTTAATACCTAAAAAGAGCGTCCAGGGCACTTGTTCAAACATATCCAGTACCCCTGGCTCTTAGCACAGCCTGCGGGAGAGGGAGCCAGGCCGTGTTTTGAAAAGCAGCTGTGAAGTGAGGGGTTATGCAAAAGGCATGTGCTCTGACTCTCGTCTTGGCAGGGGTGATTTCCAGATCCTCAGTTCCTTTGCACTCCACCTAAACAGATTCAAGCTACTGCAAATTTATGTGACTAGACCTAATTTTTCTCAAGGCACTGGCTGAACAGTCATGATGAAACAGAGTAGGCACGGCAACATTAGCTTGCATTGCTTCTTTATCGGCCATATAGAATGCTATAGGATCTGTCTTTTCTTGCCATATCCAGTATTGATTGTGTCATTTCAGCTTTGCTGTCTGTAACACAGGCAACACAAGGTTTATGAAAGATTATATTTTACAAATTTTATCCTCCTTGTACAGACACTTCTAATTTTGTCACAGTTTTGTTCTACCAAATGTACTTTGAAGTTCAATGCTAACTTGCCTGCTTGCATAGAAAAATTTGGGTTACATTCACATTATTCAGAAATATCATTCGTTTGTAGAAGGCAAAAGAGATATTTCAATCCTCTCTCAATTTTAGAGGCATGGGGTTGACTTTGGGCTTCTCAAGACTGTCAAACAGGCTAAAAACACATGGCTGGGTATTTTGGGGTCTGGTTTTGTTTGCCTGCTTGTTTCGTGTTTTCCTCATTTTTTCAGAAAGGAAAATGAGCAAGATGTCATTAAAGCCCAGCACTGATTGCTACTATCATGGCAACAATTTTAACTGTTTCAGATATTTGTAAAAGACAACCTATCATTATTTATTCACTATTTATTTTAAAAATAAAATAGTAATATTGGTTTAGAATACCTTATGGAAAAAATCCATTTCAGAATGTGGCTTGTAAAGACAAAATGTTAAATACAGAAATCAAAGAACAGGTTTTTAGCAGTAGCCTAGTTAAAATCCATCAGAACTGCTGAGACTGAAAATAAAATTTATCAATAATATTTATATGGAAAGAGAAATTTCAAGTATTGATAGTGAATATAGCAGGTCCTTGCATAGCACAAGCCAGCATGACAACCAAGGCTCTTTCACAGTGGAGAAATTTCCAGGTAGTCTGTAGTCAGTGTAGCTGTTTCATATCATTTCCAGGCTCAAAGCCGAATATTCATCAAAGGTTCTAGTTAGGGAGTGTTTTGTGGTGGGAATAGCCAGGGGCTATCTTCCATTGATGTATTTTTTGAAACATTTGTGAGCATAAAACCCAAATATATTCACATTATTATTGCCAATGTTCACTTTGGTGAAATCTGTGTGAACCTCAGTAACAGTCAAGTACAAAAACAGGTGAGCAGATGAAAACAGTAGTATGAATTCTCCCTTCAGTACCAAATTTATTTTGTTACTGAAGTCCTTAACTGAAATTTATTTTATTAAAGCAGTAAATAATCCTCAGAACTGAAGAAATCCACACTTAAAACTAAGAATGTGCTGAAAAAAAAAACTTATCCTTGATCCAAAATCAAGAAAATATTGAGCCAAAGGTTTAAGACTGTAGATCTAAAAACTAAAATGCTACAGAATCTGGGATAAAAATCTCATTAATTTTGAAGATACAAAAACACTGTAGTAAAATAACATCTGAGATGGCAGAAGATTTCCAGACTAAAATGAACATGCGAGAAGTGACGTAAGAAGTGTGAATAGCTGGATTGAAAACATATAGGATGAACAGCAGCTTATAACACTGTTTTAGAAACAGTGAAAGACATCTGGGCTTCAAAAAAATCATGATGAAGAAAGGAGATAAATTTAAAATTTTTTCAGAGGAGATGGCTTTTCAGCAACATTCTAGGGTGGTTCCTCAGCCAGAGGTCCTCCTCATATTGTTCTAATTCTGTTGATTTTCAGAAACAATAAACACCTGCCAAAATCAACCTGAAATCTATTTTGGATACAAAATATAAGATTCCCAGTGGAGTTAAAAGGACAAACCCAAAAATATGCTTTTAAAATTTCAAGAACCATGATATTTTGGATTCTATCCATATGAAATGCTGGTCTTTTTCAAATATGTGAGAGCATTTACTGTATTAAAAAGCTCTGGGAATTGTCACTGTCACGAAGGAGATTAGTGTCTTTTGCTCTCCTTATGGTATTTTCAACTTCTGAACCAGCCTGTGACTAAATTTCTATAATGAAAAACGTTTGCAGTACTTATGCTGACCTCATTTGTCTCTTAAATGCTAAATGAACTTTAACCTTATGAATCTAAAATTTTTTCTGCAGAAACAAAAATCTGATCATTCATACATAGGAATGGAGAACATTGGACTTACTAGCATCCGAGTAAAACACTGTGGAAAAGAAAATGAACAGGTGATAATACTATTTGCATCTCTCTCTCTCTCTTTTCCTTTTAATCTTGTTAGATTCATTCCAGCTGATTTATTTTCGGTTACATTCATAGAATGCAAAGGAACAGTCTCCCCAAAGCTTTATTTACTTAAGTTTTGTAACCAGATAACTGAAATTTACCAGGTAGGATGAGGTGGGTTTGAACATTAAATAATCTCTATTCTGCATACTTTGCACTTCTTAGTCATCATTATCAAAAATTACAGTTCAGAATTCAAGACATTGAGGAAGGAAGAATAAATTCCCTAGAAGAATAAATATATTCTAAGTGACATGAGCAGGCACGATGGGTACAAACAGAAATGCAGAATGTGTTGCCTGAACTTCAGCAATCACTTTTTTACTGGGTGGGTGTCTGAGCACCGGCAGAGGTTGCCCAGGACAGTTGTGGAGTCTTCCTTCTTAGAGATATTCAAAAGCCTTCTGGACTTGGCCCTGGGCAACCAGTCCTAGGAGGTCCTGCTTGAACAGGGAGGCTGAACAAAATGACCTTCAGAGGTCTCTTCCAAACTCAACCTTTCTGTAATTCTGTGCCATTCTGAGGATATTGTGTGTGTGCTTCTGGTTTTCCACTCTTACTGCAAATTTCTATTTGCGCTCTATTTCCATAATGCTTCAAAAAGAGTGGATAATTAATTGCATACAGCAATTCTTTTTCAGACATAATGCAAAATGAAGAGATAAATTACTCCCTGCATCATTTATCCATCACCATTTTCAATATCATCAGCTGTACTGAAAAGCCTTTAGATTGAGTAAAAACTGGATAATTCTCATGAATATCTCTTTTGGCTGTAAACCAAAACTAAAACCTGATTTAGTTTGGCTTCTTTTTTCAAATATTGTTCATAGGTACTACAGTAAAATATGAGCAGTGTAGAAACATTTGTATCTGTCTCTTGTTTCTAGTTCCTCTAAAGCTGTGTTTTGAAAAATGTTTCAGAAGTTCAGTCCAAGAGAAAAGTATTTTTCAATATTCTGGTACTTATTTTAACCTTTTGCATTGGAAATCCTTTCAAAGTTGACCTGAACAGATTTTTAAAACTGGCCAAGGCCTAACTTTAAGGTTTTTCTGTCTGCTTTTAACATGGCAAATTTAATTATAACCTTAGTTGCTGGTGAATTTTGATTAATGCTAGTCAATCTCACTGTATTTTTAATCTTCTGAAAAAAAAGTTTTCATTTTAAGCCAATCCAAATTTATCCTTATCTAAACCTTAAAAAGAATGAACAAAAGGCTTTTTTTCCATGGAATTTAGTTTTAACTGATTTTCATTTATCAAATTCTGTCCTGAACTCTACTCATGATAATAATAACAGTAGGGATTTGTTGATACGGTTTTCCACTTACACACGGACTATTATAAAAATAAACTCAATCTATACAATAACATAAACAATCTGAGGCTACTTTAAAATAAATAAGTAATCCAGAAAAATAATTTATCTCAGTTTCTAAGTGATTTCTTCCAATTCTGATGTCAGTGGATGAGGATGTGCTTCATTACAGTGAGGACTAATTGACAACATTTTCTGAGCATTCTCAAAGACAAGTCAAAATCTGGCTGCTCATGGGCTCTGAAGTTTTTCCTGTGCAGGGAAAAGATCTCCCTGGGGTATGTTTGAGATGTGGTAGCAGAAAACGACTGGGATATTTTAACACTTTAATTTTGTGTTAATACTTCATCAGAGTTACGGACATTGCAGAAGGTGCCCTGAGTCAGAGCTAATGACCAGATTTTCACTTCTGCTCCTGACTCATCTTCAGTAGCCGCCGCGTCGCTTCCCTCGAGCCACCCTCTCAAAGGGAATCTGCAGCTGTCCTGACGCGTCCCTGGCCACCTGAACTGGCCACTGCTGTCAGGAGCTGGCTGCTGTTCTGAGCTGTGCAGTCCTTCCCGAATGGGAAAGGGAGCTCTCAGATATTTGGTGGGATAGCGCCGGAGGCAAAGGAGGAGGGAAGGGCCTTCGTATGGGTTCCAGCAAGATGGTTTATTGTGGAGGGTCCAGGGACGAAGACACTTAGCTATCTGAGGGTCTGGGTTTTTAAGGGAAACAGCACAACCAATCAGGGAAGGGCAAATGGGCGGAGGGAAATTTGAGGGACAACCGGGGAATAAATCAGAACTGGGGAAGGAGGGACTGGGTAGGGAGGAACCAATGGGGTGTCGTAGTGAACAGAACTTTCGAGAACATAATGAATATTTAACAGGGGACATACATATTGAACAGAGGACATACATAATAAACAGGGAATACACACATGTGGCAGTGGGCGGGAACACACACATGTGGCAGTGGTCCGATGACCACGAGGGCGGCTGCAGCCCCTCAGGGAAACCGAGGCACCGCCACAAGTAGCACTCTCCTGACCAGTGTTTGTATGCCAAGGGAAACCCAGCTGTACTTGTTCCTAAATTTTAGTACAATATTGTCCTGTGACTGACTTAAAGCATGACAATCTAGGAACACTCTCAGGGCCCTGTCCTAAGAGACTCCCTTGATCATTTCTTGGAAGGACATGATATATGTCTCTGACAAAAGGCAGGCAGGGTTTTTTCTTTTCTCTCAGAAAACTCTTGTCACTCATATTTCACCAGTTACGAAGAAAAGACTTTGGGAGAAAAAGAATCACCAGTCACGTGATCCTTCAATAAATTTAGAATCAGTTATATCTGGGATTTTCAGCGAACTAGAAAATATTTATTGTGAATTGCTTTCTTTCCCCATGAAGGAATAATTCTTTCAAGTTATTAGTTCATATATTTTTAATCCAGTTTCAGAAGTGAATGTGTTGTTATTTGTAATGACACTAGCACCTGAAAAAAAGCATAGATAAATACGCTTAGATAATTTGCGTGCTTTCCTCAAGAGATGAAACATGATTTTCCTTTAAAATAATATTTTCAAGGATTTCCCATGCATGCCTTATATTTTGAAAGTTCGAATTTACAAATGCAACTTCCGTGGAATGTAATTAAACAGAATAAAGCATAGAACTGCTGGATTAATGAAAGGAAGACTTTTGGGGCACAAATGGAAGGTAAGCTTTCCCTTTTCTCTTGGTGAAAGAGTTACATAGTGTTATTTTGGATTAAACATTAATGACATCGTTTACCACAGGTTATTCTGGATCAGTTTTTAATTATAAACTGTCATTTTAACCTATCTTGGAACCCCATGTTTTAAGAAAGTAAAAATTCATGAAGTCAAGGGTTTATAGAACTATGGCTCATTAAAGGGACTTTTGTCTACTTCTGCTGTCAATTCTGTTTAAATATATATAAAAAATGTTCCTTTTATTGAAGTACATTTTGGTGGAATAGGAACATGTTCTATTTGATCATGCTTGTGGAATGTCTTTTCTAAAAGAAACTATTTTGGAAGCTACCTCCATGGAATGAACACTGATTTCAAATCTGTCTCAGGCCAGTGAATTGCTAATCAGAAATGTGCTTAAATGATTGAGTAGAAAGAAAATTGGGAACTCACTCAAGTCAGAGATAAAATCTTGCAGGTTTCCAACAGCTTGGTAAGGTTTTTTTACTGCCAGCAACAATAGGATCATAAGTTTGGCTTAGTTCTGTGATCTTACCAAGATTCACTGAGTTGGTGATAAATACAAGTTCAGTAATAACCTTAGAAGACAAGACAAACAAAGAGACTGGAGCAAGTGAGCACCTTTCTAAAGGCCGAGGAAATTAATGACATCTTTGAAACATAACAAGTGAACTGATCTTCACTGTTAGAAGTTCTTACCTATAGCATTACTTGAGTCTCTTTGCTGAATATCTTATTTAAGCACTGACTCCCACACACCAGACCAAACAGCTGCATCAGTTTAAGATATAAACCCCTCATCTTTGTGCCTGTTTTTTTCTGCCAGAAGTTATACAGTGGGACTGGGGTAATAGAAATGAATATTCTTAAGCCTCAGTAGAGAGTGACTGGTGCAATTCTGCCCCTTCTAATCTCAGAGGTGCAAACACACTTTGTCACCCCTTTTCAGATTGTCCAGCAAAGTGGTAAGGAAAAAACTACCTCCAGCCACCACAGCTAGATTTAGCAAAGGTTTTGGTCCTGGTTTTCGTATCGACTCTTCTAAATCCCCTTATTGTTTATGCCTTTTTAATATTCCACTTTTTCTATAGTTTCTCTTGGTACACAAGACATCAGTCTTGATTGCAATTTTCACCAAAATGTTCCAATGACAGAAGAACACAAGAAAGTATATTTCCAGTTCGATTTATGCAGAGCTGTTCTCTCTGCTATTACAATCAGAAAATTAATAAAGATTCAATTTGCATATCCTAGCAAATTCATTGGGCACTTTATGACAATGAGGGACAAAGTTCTGATGTTCATGTCCTCTATTTTTTCCTCTATATCTGCTAAAAGAAGTTAAATTCCAAAAGTGAATGACTACCAAGCCCCTGTCAGTAAAAGTGAAGACATACATCAGGAATTTGCAGCAGAAAGAGAACAAACTGACGCTAGTGTGCTGATGTCTCCAAGACAAGGTTTTTTTAATTCATTCTCGGAATATCTACACTTTCATAAACAAGATCAGTGATGTATTCAGGGCCTTGTTGCCACAGATCTAAAGCACTTGGACAAAATGAAACACATTCGGCCAGGTCCTTAGCAGTGTTTCAAGGAAACAAAACAGCTTGGGCCAGCTCAACATGTACTATTTCCTTTGGATGTTTTTAAGCATAATTTACATTTTTTGTTTGGACAGATAGCAATTTTCTGCCTTCAAAGTGCAGCTAGATGATCCTATTATTATCAGGAGAACAGGAAAAAAAAAGTTTCAAAACTGTATTCAAACCTTTTCCTGCATGAGGTGCTCAGAACAACTCAATCAAAACTTATATTTTCTCCTGCTTCCTTTATATGAAATTGCTTAGAAACAGAACACACTTGAAACAAACACTTCAGTAAGCTCCTTGAAATTACCCAAAGCCAGACTTTTTTTTGCTAAGGGGCTGCAAACACTTAGGTCATATTACAGTTGATAGCAGTTTGTTTTGTTTGTCTGCCATAGCTGCAGATGACAGAGATCCAAAAGCCGTTGACTTGAATAGGCTTTGGATTGACTGTGGGGAAAGGATTTCCACTGTAGATAGGAATGCTTGAAACATAATCATTTAAGGCTCCAGTTTCAGAAAAAAATATTCCAGCCTCTGTCTTTCCCTCTCTCTTGCACATGTACACATTTGTTTAGGATTAAATTCTCTCCTTTGTTCATGTTAGATAACCGTAAAGCCACCGAAGCCATTCAAGGAGCAAGGTGTAA
The DNA here is from genome assembly GCA_013398855.1 of Mohoua ochrocephala. NCBI lineage: Eukaryota > Metazoa > Chordata > Aves > Passeriformes > Acanthizidae > Mohoua > Mohoua ochrocephala. The sequence continues at coordinate 162,159 of VZTA01022518.1, read as the reverse complement.
TACAATGTGAATAAAGCTTTAAATACTTGCCTAGAGGTGGGAATTTTCCCTTCAGGCCTTGTTGAAAAGCTATCAGGCACACTCTCAAATGAGGTCAGCAGATTACTACTCGTTTTTACGTACGACATTGTCATAAAAAAAACTCACTTGTATTAATATCATATTAATGATTGCAGTCGGATATTCCATGGCTAGATAGTGCCAGGGCTGGTGTTGCACTTTCTTCACCAGAAAGAAACAACTTAGCCTCAGGCTGGCTGTGCTTTTCCAGACTATAACTCACAGGTGCAGAGTGACTGGTCCAGACAGCACTCACCAACACATGCATGTCTCAGACTTCCTCGGAACAGCTGAAAACAGGATTAATTCAGTTACCAAGAAAAGAAGACCAAGGCATTGCAGCCAAGTAGCTTGCTGCTATCATTTATTTTAAACTTTAAAAAGAAAAGAAATAATTTAGGAGGGCCAGGGGTGCATGAGAGAAGGAGAGTGATGGGGAGGGAGAGAAGAAAAAGGAGAAAGGAAAGGGAGCTCTGGCTCAGTCAGTGAATCACTTTTTTTTCCCTCTGAACAAAAGTTCAGACTTACCATGAACTCAAGATCTTCTGAACTGATAACCAAAGTATACCAAGGGGACAAACAGTAATTTCTAGTTTCATCTTTTTTTTTCTGTGATAATCCAAACAAGTAATAGTTATGGCTTTCATTAAATCCACAAATTTCTGTATACAACAAGACAGTACATAAATTAACTTGAAGTGGGGGGGGAAAAAAGGGAACACCTTATATACTTTTTTGCAAACAAAAATATGAAATTTCATGCTGAACATACATTCTGTAATTTACAGAATTACCTTATGTAGCACAGAAATTGAAGATGCATGAAGTAAATAAAGTCCTTGCAAGGTGACTTGGTGCAGGCAAAAGGACTCGCTGGGGATTTCGGACACTTAGGTGCTCTTCCTGGCTCTGTCACTTGCTGTTGGATTAATATGGACTACCCACAGCTACCTGTATCAGTTATGCCCTCTACGACTGATGGCAGAGAAACATTATACAAGATAGGTTTCACTCAATACTTTAAAATACCCATACCCTAAGAATCAGTAGATGAAATGGATGTTGTTTTGTTGTTGGTCTTTCCAAAACCCAGTAGAATTTAAACAAAGGACAGGTGTCAGGTTTCTCTGCAGGGGCACTGAGGCAGGGCTGTGAAACACAGCAGTGAAACGTGGCACCTGCAGCATTTGAAGACTGAAAATCAAAATATCAAGCTTGTGGCAATCATCAATTAAAAGGCAATAGAGTTTTAGTTTATAGAATTAAAATCATACCTGAAAATTTTACCTAGGACCTCACCTTGGCATCAAACTAATTTTTCAAATCTTAATTCACTCATCAGCTAATGATAATTAGTCTCTCATTAGGTCCTGTTACCAATTTAAATAGAGTTTAAAGTAACTAAAGTGGGAACAGGAGTCAAAATTGCACAGTTTACATACTTCGGGTCACAGATATTTTCCATCATTTTGGACAGCTAAGATTTCTTTTTATTCATAAGTCTTTATGAAAACTTCTCCTGAAGTATAATTTCCCAAAGCCCTTCTTCTTCATTTTTTAAATTTTATAAAAATATATGTCACAAGTGTACTCCCATTCTTGTCACTTCTCTCAGTAAAATAAAGAGAATGGATTGAGATAACTTTAAATAACTTTTGTTCTTATTCTAGATAATATTTTGTGAAATAGCACACTGTTTGAAACCAAGACTTCCTAATTAAAAAACTGTTCTATTGTATCCTGGTGATAGTTATATTACAAAGACACATGATTTCAGTACTATGGACTACATGTGAATTAAACATCTGCCTAGTATTTATTATGACATCAATATAAAAAAACTACTAGAGCATCAAATTATCATGTTACAAAGCTGTGAGATTCATCCTGCCTCTGGGGATTTTCAGATATTAGACTGATGCAATACTTGTTCTTGGACAAGTAAACTCTGTGCTCTTTTCTTTGTTTCATTATGTATAAATATGTACATACATTGTTTATAGACTGTGTATACTAAGCAAGGCCAGGTCTGATTCACAGCTGTGAAATTAATCATGTTCTATGTACAGGGGATTTCAGGGAAAATTGTTTTCTATCAGTCCTCTGACTCTTCACAGTGTTTCTTTTCTTGTGTGGTAAATCTTTAAGGCCAGGCAGTACAACTGGTAAATTAAATCTACGATTATATAACAGGCTCAAAAACCAGAAGATTAAAAGTAAAAGAAAAAAAAAAAAGAGCACAGTAACTTAAAACACATTGAAACATAAACATACAGCATTCAAAGCATAAATCAACAGCTTAATGTATTAACTACTTGGCATAAGAAAGACATTTACGCTTTTAACTCTTTCTTCAGAGATCTCTTTCTGTGATGCAAATAGCAGTGCCCGACAATGGAAAGTTGGCAGTCCTGCCCAACGTATGACATGAAACACATCACAGGAGCTCAAATGGAAAAAGATCAGTGAGTACCTCTCAAAGTGTGAATCCAGATTAGTTTGTGAACATCTTCCATGCATCATAACAGCAGCAAATGTTTTTTGCTGGTTCATAGCTTGAACTGATATTTTTAGAGTGGTGCCATTGCTGGTTTTCTAAAATTACTTTGACCATGAGGGAGCACAAACCAAAGGGACTAAAATTTGTCTTTCTTTTACAATCAGTGAAATAAAATCTCTGGGATCTAAGCATAAAAACAATTTTTCAGTAAAGTAATATCTATATCTTTCAAATGTGGAACAAGTTCTACTTCCAGATATGTCATGTGGCATCACTGGAAGGAAATCAACAATCAGCATGAAGAACTATTCAATGGGATTTATGCCAGCACCTCATAGCACCACAGAAAATGTAATACCACTGCACTTATGCGACTGACATTCCTCCGGAAAAGAAGCTATGGACTGAGCAGGATCCGCATCGCACTGGAAATGACACTAGAGAATGAAGACAACTGAGTCCTGCACATCAGTTCTTGATTTTTGCCAAAGAGACATTGAGAGACCTTTCCAGAGACTTTTCTAGATGTAGAAGTGGTGAATTGCAGAGCCCCCGGCAACTTGTGCATAATATGTTCTTTCTTCACTCTGTTTTTTCACCTTTCCGCTCAAGAAAGACTTCTCCAGAAGTCCTCTGGACCAGGGGCTATGCTCCACTAGCAATCCTAAGTGAGACAGGAGAGTGAGATCGGGAGCTTCAGAGAAGATCTAGTTAGCCCGCATTGCCCACTGAGTAGGTTGATCCAGACTTAGTAGAAATAGCCAGCGAATGGGGCTAGATGCCACTGAAAAATAATTCTGAACACTTGTGTACTGAGCAAAGATCCTGCAGTTGCAGGACTTTTACATTCCTCTACTTGAGATCAACATCCTAGGTCTTCCTCTACAGCCAGGTAGTTAGGAACTTTCTCAGAAATCCTAGGAACAGATGGGGCAGTTCCCTTTAAAACAGTTTGTTCCAGTAAGACTTCAGTCATTCCTCTCCTTGAAAACAGAGTATATATAATTCCTCCTGCTGAAGAGGAGATTACCAGAACATGGGATCTCCTCTAAACTTGCATTACAGTACTGTCTTTTAGTGAAAACCGGTTGGGCATAGATAAAATGATGAGAATGTCCTGACTCAGAGAGTAATATGTGAAATGGAGAAAATTGCTCCACTAACAATTATGTTTAAGAAAAAAAAACAAACAAACAAAACTTTGCACCTAAGCCTTGAAAAGAATTTCAAGAACTAAACTGTAGTTTCATAGACTTTCTTGACTGCAGCCTTGAGGTGTATACCAAAACATTCTTGTGAAAGAATCTCAAATAAAACTGCTGCTTTGACATCTCCTATCAGCTGCTTTAGTGCTGCTGAGCCAGTTTTCAGAGCCTGTCTCCATCTGAGCACACAGGATACAGAGCAGAGATCTAACCCCCACACCTATGGCACCCAAGTTCCAGGCACTGCAGTGCTAAGCTGAACCAGCCCCTAAGTCTTACCTGAAATCCAAGCACACCAAAGAAAAAAAATTGACTTGAGCACTGGACTTCAGAAACTCTACACATCTTAATAAATATATTTTTTGTGTTAGTTTTCTTTTTAACACTTTTTTTACAGGAAGATTTAGATTCCTATTTGCAAAGTAGAATGGAAAATATATTGAGAAGAAGAGTAAATCATAAATTTAACTGAAAGTTGTATAACTCATTGTTCTTCCTGAAGGCATAGGCCCACATAGGGAGCAAGATATTATTAAAGTTAATATTTTTCCATTCCATCTATCCATACTAGTTTCAGGACTTTACTGCATCAGACTTTTGAAGCCAATTTGTACTGAAATGATGATGTGCCATACAAAATAGTAATTGAGACATGCTTATGTTTTTGGATCGATCATGACAGTTAAGTAGGTGAAATCATCCTGTTTTAATTACAAAGCAACTCCCCCTCAACTGTGTTTCTTATGGTTAATGTTTTTCCCCCAATAAAATGCCAAGGATTATTACGAGAAAAACTTATGTCATTTCTTGACAAAGAAGAAATATATTTCCTGTCTACCATGTGTCTAAATACTGTTCACTTTTCTATTTCAACAATACCACTGAGTCAAAAGCAGCTTTGCATAAACCAAGATTTGGCCTTTTTAGGTTTCTCCTGAAGAAGATATTTAGAGAAAATGAGTAATATACTAATAAAAGTTAGTCTGAAGTCACAGCAGAAGAAAAGTGGTTTGTAGCAGTCATCTTTAGGATAAAAGCATGTTTCATTTTATTTAACAAAAGTAAGATGAGCTACTCAGAACCAGGTTATTTTCCCCATGACACTGGAAGTATCCTAACAAAAAGAACTGTCCCGCATCCTACGTGTCAAACATTTATTACATGTTCTTGATTCACACCTTTAACTGCCAACTGATATAAAAGACATTATGTCAAACATTTCTCATAAAAGTTGTAAAAGCTTGTATCCTGAAAGTGCCATTTCTTGGGCTCAGAAAATACGTAATTCTACTTAGAAGTGCTGATTTCTCAAATGCCTGACTTCACAAATGCCATGGGCATTCATTCAGAAGGACATCTGTCAGAGAAGAAAGAGTTATGTTCTTTTCTTGATGTCTGTCCTTGTGCCAGAGCATATATTCAGAGGCAAGAAACTTGCTTTCAAAGCTTCTTAAAAGGGACCTCTACGACACATTTCCTCTTTCAAGAAGGCGGCCTCAACTACCAAACTCTTGCCTGCTCCTCCTTATGGAAATTTTGAATATCCTCTGTCTAGTGTTGGAGCAAAGAAACTTCCTTCTCTCCATCTGTTCTTCTTCCACGCTGTTCACCTGAGAAGAGTTTCTATTCCCCGTATTATTTCTGTGTTTTACATGATTCGTCCTTGTATAACAAGCACAAACAACCCTGGAGAAGACAGTAAAATCTGTAAACCTTTGCTGATGTTCAGAATGGAAAATTATATTCCTTTCTTCACATTCAATAAACTATTGAAGATTTCCCTGAAAAATAGAATGTTAATCCTTGTAGTAGTAGAAAAAACACCAAACTAACATTTCATATTACATGAAAAAAATACCTCAAATATTTTTTTGTTAATGATGAATCACAGAATCATAGAATTATTTAGGTTGTAATAGAACCTTAAGTCCATGGAGTCCAACCGTGAATGTTTGTCTTAATTCATTTTGAAAGGCATAGCTTAAAGAGTTTTTCAAGCTGTGAATCCTAATCTCAAATACCACCAAACGCATGAGCATCTGTAACACAAAATCTCTTTTTCCCTCAAATATGTTATTAACAGATGTCTGCCTCCCGCACATTCTGCAAACTGCTCACAGGTGGCAAGGAAACTGTTTTAAAACACTGTAACAAAGACTTAGAGTAAGCTTGTATCACCTACCCAAAGAGATCTTAACAGATCCCCGGAAAATCATCACGGAAGAATAACACAGGGTATTAGAACCAGATGGGCTTTCTTCAAGAAACAGAAAATGCTTTAATGCAAAAGTGGTAGATTTAAGCATAAACTCTGGTAAGCCTAGAATAAGATAGGCCAAAAATCACTTTCTTAAATAGTTGCAAGAGGGTTAAAAACTGTGAATAAAACTTTTTTAAACGTACCAAAAGCAGGAAGCATGCCAGTTTGTCTTCAGGGTTGATAGTTGATATAAAAGATTAAAAAAAAGAGAATTTTTCCAAGAAGATGCAGTCTTAGCAGAAATACTAAGTGAATTATTGGCACTGGTGTTCACTATAGAGTAATGCAGGTAAGCTCTGACACTGAGCCTTTCCTTATGGCAGACAAATCCAAGGAAATAACTCAAACTGAAGTTTACTTAGAATAGTTTCAGAGTTCTGATGACTTTTTTATCATTGATAACACTAAGAAAGCAAAATAATTTACTCTCGAAAACTCCAAATCAGATTATATTTGAGATGGTCAGAATTTCTTGAGTCCTCTCGGATGCTGGAAGACTGAAGATGCTGAATGAAATGGTGGGTTTTCAAAAAACCTGATGGGAGATATCCAGGAAAATACACATTAGTAAGTCTTTTCTTTCTTGGACCAAGTAGCTGAATTGTATAATGAACCACATGAATAAATACAATTTAATGGAGAACACTCAGTATGAGTTTAGCTGGGGGAAAATGTGCTTCAACTGTGGATTGGGAGAAAAAACAAATAATTACATATGAGCTCCTTCATATAATACACCTGGATTTTCAAAGAACTTCCATAGTTCCTCACCAAAGTTCTTACTCTAACAGGGAAGGTTTCCTCACAGACTTGTGCTCAGTTAAAAGCTGGGAAACAAATAATGAGAACAAACAATCTGAAATGCTACTATTTTTAATCCATGAAGACCTGCACTTCAATGCATATGGCTAAATATAAATGACTTGGGGTGAAAATGAAAACAAAAACCGTTGATATACATCTTTTCAAGACAGTAATGCCAGAAACTGATCATGGAGAGTTGAATATGTTAGATGATACTGGATGGTTAAAAGGTCAAATGAAAATTAAGTGTTGACAAATATAAAATAGTTAAAGTCTAGTTACTCATATGTCATTATGGACTTTAGATAAACTTCTCCCAATGAGGAAAGGGATCTTTGGATGACTGTTGTTTCTCCAGAATCACCAGTTCAATGATCATCACCAGTTAGATGACAATAGAATGCTGTTAAAGACACAATAGGAAACCTTGTACCACTGTAAAAATCAAACACACCTGCTATGCTGCTGAAAGTGATTGTCACCACTCTCATCTCCAAATAAATTGAGTAAAACTTGTAAAGATTTAAAGAGCTGTGACAAGGATGTGGAGAGGAGAAGAATGCCTTCCATCTGAGAAGTTTTTAAATAGTCTAGAACTCTTCTCAGGAAAAGAAGGAACCAAGAGTGATTTGACAGGCTGTAAAATCATGAATAGGTTGAGAAGGTCACTGGGGAATAATCATTCTCTGTATTTTATAACACAAGGATGAGAAAGAACTAGGTAGAATTATCAAGCAGTAGGTTTGAAGGAAGTAACTGGAGTACTTTTTCACAAAACACCTCATTATATTGTGGAACTCACTGCCACAGATAATTTCCCATGCCAAAAGTGTAAATGGATTCAAAAACACATTAAAAAAATTAAGCACTGGAAGATCCATCAAAAACTAATAAACCTGATGATGTGGTGTAATCTTCAGTTTGAGAAAGTCCCAAGAACAAATGGCTGGAAGTTGCACAGCTGTGCAGTTACCAAAGCATTTGCTGACCACTACCAACAACATGATGTTGGCACAGATGAGTTTTAAACATGACTAAAACCAGATGGTTTTATATGCTTAAATTTTGTCACAGTTTCTAGTGAGTTCCCCTCACGCTGAGAAAAATTCCTGAGGTATATTTCTCCCGTGTTCTGTCTTTAGTGACTGTTTCCACCTGACAGTTTATTTGGACCCACGTTTTGCACATGCATGCCTTCAGTCATCTTTGATGCTTGGACTATACCTATGAAGAGAAACCAACATTCATTTTATGTCAAATCAGCCCAACCAGAACCAGGACCACATTTCTCCCTCTGGAAGGACATGTTCCTTTCCCTTGGTCACCTAAGTTAGGCATCTTAGTTCCATCATAACAGATAGATAGATCTGGATGGCAGAGTAGTTTTAGATTTCCTTGGCTTCATTAAAATTTAAAAAAAAAAAAAAAAAAAAAAAAAAAAAAAAAAAAAAAAAAAAAAAAAAAAAAAAAAAAGGGAAAAAAAAAGAAAGAGGTAAGAAGAAAGATGAGAAGGTGTCTAGAAACAGAAGAAACTAGGGACACTAAGTTATAAAGGAAGTCAAAATATTTTTTTTTATTGTTGAAACTTCAACTGGTCGACCATATCAAGATGTAGCACGTTTTAAATATGTAATGTATTTCCATGCATGAAAATTGCAGTCCTTAATGTTATATTTAACTCACTTTTTCCTGCCTACTATGTTTCAATATTACGAATAAAACACTGAAAATTATTATTTGTTTATTAATCCCTTTCCTTGTCACTGCACTGCAGAGGAATGCCATTGAGTGGGCTAAAAAAGTCACAGTTTATAAGGAACTTAACTGAAAGCACAATAAAATTCTTTTCTTTTTTTTTTTTTTTTTCATATTTTGTAGAGAACAGTCAACAATCTAATCCATTTGGTGTGTGATTAGCCCCCGTTTTTCTTTTTTGGCCCAGGTACACCACTGATCTCCTCTTGTACAGGAGCTCAGGAAAGTGTATGATTTTCTCCATGTATAGATTTTTCAGTCAAAAAGAGATTTCCACTGCATCGTAACATCTTATAGCTTATTGGTAGTATTTTCAGGAGAACTCTTCTAATTTCATCTCCAGTTCATCAGAGAACTGGTGAATGACTGATCAGTGCTTTAGAAAATGTTAATTTTCTTCACTAAGAGACCTATACTTATGTCATGGTATTGCTGTCAAAGAATGCAAGAGAGGCATCAGCTTTTGTAGAATGTGTTTTTGTACTCGCTTCATAGGCAATTCCAGCAACATTCAAAACAACTCACCAAGTTATTAAGTCACTCTTACAGACTCTGAGTATTCATCATTTACATATGTCTTGGCTCCTGGGCCTACAGAAGTCTCTTTTAGGCCACTGAAGCCAGGTCCCAAAATCTGTCACCCATAAACTAGGTAATATATGCAATTACTTAATGGCTCTAATTTCAAACTGTGGTGAAAAACATTTATCTACAGAAAAATTCCCTGATTATCATAGTCCCCGTACAATAAACCTAGATAAAAATTGAAGTCCAAGGCGGGAAGGCTTCCTTAGGTGCTTCTAAACAGATTCAAATTACCTGAGATTGAAAATGTTAAACTGTTAGCACACTCTTTTGTTCTTTCTTTTGTCGGGGAGATTCTGTGAGAGATATTCTGCCTCTTCTATGTCAAAGTGAAAAAAAGGTATGCTTTGATAATAGCCTGCCTGTCTTGTTGCTGGGATGCTATTACTTTGTGTTTCAAACAGTTGGAGATTGAGAAAAGGTGTTCCCTTTCAGTACTCAAATTTCATGACACTCTGCTATTTTTTTCCCATCATATGGGAAATCCCACTCAAGGGAGAAGATATATATGACTACAACTTGCAGTTACTTCGAGATGACAAATACCATGATGAAACAGAAGAAATTTCCCATTAAAATAAACCACATGTCAGCTTTCAGCTCAAGTTCAGCCGGCTCCCAGCTAAGGAAATATGCCTCAGCTGTAGATCATGGAGTAAATACATATCTGCTGTACTCAAAGTGGCCCGTGGAGAAACAAACAGAAATATGAGCTAGCGCTGACTATGAGAATGAGCAGAAAAGCCCTCCAAGAGCAGGCCATCCCATGCTTTCACCCGTGCACCCCTAAACGAAAGAGATGCACACAACTCCTTGCCTTAGGCAATGCTTGATTATCTTATATCAAAATAAGCTGTGAAATTCAAGGCCAAACATTCCCAGTGAATGCTGGACCTCATACTGCTTAGGGTATTCCCTGTCAACGGATATAAAAAACCTGAAGAACTGAAGCTTACTACAAGGTCCACCAAAATAAAATGTATTTCCTCTGCCACAGATAACAGATTTCTGAAGACACCTACTTATCCAATAAAAATGTAATAAAAAATAAATTTGGGGAGCAAAGGAAAAACTGGAAATAGGGAAGAAAAAGTAATAGCAAAACACCCCAGATTAGCTTTCTCCATTTTTTAATTAGGCACAATGCGGAGAGAAGCTAAATGTTTAGTTTTCAGTTTAGCCCCTTCAAATTGACTCTATCCCCACAAAAAGCAATACTGAAGTGCTTAGGAATTTTTTGATAGATTTTTTTTTCCCTAGCACTTCATTGTTTCAACAAAAGGAAAAGATTTTCCAAAATGTATATATTAACAAATTTTCTTTGGGCAAAATTTCATATCTACCAGAAAGAAAGCTGAGAGCCTGAATACTATAACTGCTTCTACATCTCCTATCTTTCTTTCACTCCCCCTTAATCATACTCCATTCTCAATTTCATAAAACCTGATTTTGTCTTGACTCAGACATTCAACTAAATCTACACAATGATTGCTTTCAGGTCAGCCTGCTTTGGTGTAATTCCTTAGATACACACAGGGGAATAAAGTATTCCAGAAAAAACAGGTGAACCAACTTTCCTGATATGAGGAAAAAAAAAAAAATTTAAATGGCTGACAGGGTTTCAGGCCTGATATTTGAAATGTCCTGGCTCTAAGGTACATCTTGTCCTTGGATGAAAAGTCAAGATTAATATTTTTCTAAAATATTCATTTCATTGAGTTCAAGCCCTAGTCATGAGTAAATTATGCAGGACTTACTAGGTCATCAAATGTTCTTTTCTCAGCTGAAGTGGTCAACCAGATTATGAGAATAAGTTCTTCCATGAATGGGACCATCGTTACCCATACACTTCGTTACAAAGAAATGGGATTGGGATGCTGAAGGGACTTTATTCCATATGTAGTGCTTCCATTCCAGTTAAAACAAGCACAGTATAGTAACAGAAGTAGCAGCAATTCTAATTGCCATCTTCTTTAGAAAAAGGACAAAAACAAGAAAAAAAAGATATCATTCCATACATAGTTATATGTCACTGTAAAACTAAAAAACTAAAATAATTTCTGGTAAAACTGAGTTTTTAAAAAAGGCAGAAAAGGCAAAATGACTATTGTATATTTAATGGATGTACACTGGTGCTTCAATACTCACTATCCTAACTGCAAGGCTATGCCTGTGAATAGTTTGATAATGGTAAAAGTGTCAATTTTTATTGTGATGCTGCCTTTGCATTTCTTTAAGAGACCCATTTAATAACAGTTTTACTATTCTGTAGTTTTTTACCACAAAAAAATACATTTGCTAGCACTTCTATCTAGATATTTTTGGCTTAAATTTAAATGTTTACTTAATTTTTGAAACATTGAGTTTATTGCATTTTAAAAGCACACACACATGCAATCACTGATCCTTTTTGGATCGTGACCTGAAGAATATAAGAGCCAGAGTAGATTTAAATATAAAATTGGAAATCAAGATGTTAAAGTCACGAGCAATAATGAACCACACATTATTATAATGCATTTATTCCCATGTAGCGATCAGCTTCAAAATAAATTGTAGACCTTTCTGAACCACAAGAAGACCACATGATGGCTCCTCTGTCCAGAGTGATTTTTCCCCTTGAACATTACTGTTCCCTCAAAAAAACATTTAAACTGACTCTCAAACAAAAAAATATATTTTTGATTCTTCTAATCTGTGGGTATAGCCCATATTAAACAGTAAAAATTAAAAAATTACTTGTATTCTAAAGGCAATAATGTTCCCAAAGTCTTTAAATGATACGCTGACTAAAACCTGCTGAAGGAAGAACGTGAGAACACTTTTTCTACCACATCTTTCAGCTTTCCTTGCATCCCATGATTTCCTGTATTTGTCAAATTTTATGTTATGTTTGGGTTTATCTCTCATAACTGAAAAATGAATATTTCACATGAATATCCTACCATAACATTTATTTATTTTCCATGTCCCACAGACAACAAGTCACCTGCCTCTCTTTTTTCTCTCCCATATAATTTAGCTAACTTAGTAGTTACGCAAATATCTCCTCCCTCTTCTTTGTTTCATAGTTCCAAACTACATTTTCTCCTCATAGGTCTAATTCATAACAGCTTTACTCAACCTTGGAGTAATCTCTCTCTGACTTCGAGGATTGCACCATTTCATACCTGAAGAAAGTTTTCTGTGCTGAATATCCTGTTTATTCAAACTATCTCAGCTGCTCTAACAAAGGCGTTCCCTTAGAGGAAGCTGTTTGTCTCAGTAAGGACATGAATGTACTAATTAAAAGAATCTGAGTTTTGTTACTCATTAGTCTATAATTTATTTTTAGCTCAATTAAAAAAAGGAGATGTAATGAGACTAGCAGCTAATATAGTGCTAATACAATGTGGTTAGCACAGTATGGCTGGCAACCAATCACATGCCACTAAGAGTAAATAATTAATGGCTTTGAGAGTAACCACTGAACTTTAAAATATTCACAGATACAATGATTACTGGTAATGATAAGTAAAACCAGAAATATACAGAAGTTAGCATAAATTATTTAGAAAAGACTAACTTTTCAATGAACAACCTAGCTGAGCTTAGGCTGTATGTATGGAAAAGTTGGAGGCATAGTCATAAAAATTTTAGATGGAACTGTATGGTTTCACCTTTTTTGGTATTATATTTCAAAAACCCTTTGTTGAAAGAAATGGCGTGATGGAGACAGAAGTGATGAATGCACTGAAAAATTGCTTCCTGTCATAAATGACTTTATAAACCTACTGGGAAATTTTTCATGTCTACATCTGCTAGATGGTGACTAATGCAGGATAATCAAATTAGAAATCATTCAGCCAGTAGGGACTAGTGACCACACGAAGGTCCAGTGACTAAAGCAAGATTAGAAGTTGATATGTGTAAATCACAACTGATTCTAATCAGAAGCAGATGCCTGATTTCAGACAGGTCTTCACGGACAAGACGTCAGAAAAGATTAGAAATAATAGAGTAGATGGAGACAATGAAATGCAGACTACATTATTGTACAAACAATTGGCAGAACTCTATGTAAGTAGGTAGGTATGCAAGCTTAAATGCAATGTCCACAGAGAATGTATATTAAAAGAGTAATTACTTTCTACCTTATTTAAATTAATAATAGCTAGTGTATACATCATATGTAAACTTATTGTGAAAATGTGGAATAGTTGATTAAATTGGACATATGAGATAATATTCTCATCCTCTTTCTTTGTGCTAGCACCATTAGATTTAAGCATTTGTTAAAAGTTTAATATATAGATTTTATGTATGCTTTTGAATGTTGCATGTTTATAGTTATCCTAAAACAAATCTAAACTTTAAGCTGCATTTTAAAATGTACCTACCAGTGAATATCAATTAAAACCACAGTATAACTGGAAAATAAATTTACTGGGATGTTTATTATCTCATTCTTCTGTTTTGTTCTCTAAATTTTACTTTAGTGAAACCTTTCACTCATTACTGACATACATCTTTGTTTTTATTTCATAAGGCCTATGTAGAATGTGTTTTAACATTTGATAAAGAAAACAGGAGCTGCATAAAAGGAAAATATAATTTTTTTCTATTTTAATAATGTTAACAATTTATTGTCATAGTTTAGGGGTGCTGGATATGAATGTGTGTCTCCATCAGTACTCTGAAGAATGAATGCTAAACATATATCACCTCCCCTTACCATTACCTAATTCACATCGGCACAGAGGTCTGAATATAGTGAGTTATATGCTGTATTATACAGGTTTGAATTTATGCAGTATAACTTGTGTAAAATTGTTCTCAACTGTATCTGGAAGGAGATGTTTTGCAATAAAAGGATTTCTAGTGCTAGCAGAAGAAATAAATACGCTCTCTAGAAAACCACGACAATATTTTACCTGTAATTAGCACAGCAGTGAGCACTGGGAAAAGAAGTTTTAAGTTCGAATAACTGATAGATTTTAGAAAAGTGATTGTGAAAAGCCAGGACATAGGTTAATTTTGCAAAATGAGATACTTGTATGATTCTTCAATTTTTAGTTCTTTGCTATTTTTTATTAGGTGACTTCTCAGACTCTGATCATTTGCCGGCTCCTCAGTATGAATATTCATGTGACTCATTGCACATCATGCTTCTTGATTGGCCAGCTAAGTCTCACATGGCTCCATCTCCCGTCTAGACAACTATTTTACAAATTAATTTGCTGGTACTTAATCTTAACTTCCTATGTAAATCCTCCTGTGACTGAGATTTAGACAAACACATACACAAGCTCTACACTGACATAAAAGGTCTTCAAAGCCAAAGAACAATTTAGACAAAGTAAGAGCCAGAGGATTTAAGTAAAAATGTGAGTCAGAGGATTTTCTGCAAACTGGGTGGGTGGGTAAAGTCGCTGAGAAGGACCGAACTTACAATGAAATTACACCTTTACTATCACTGACTGTAAAGGGCCATCAAACCCACCAATATCTTTCAGCTAAATGTTCTTTATTGATTTTAATAGTATGATTTTCAATATAGGTTTGGGAATAACACAGAATTTTGTTTCCACTATCACATTTATAATATGCCTGGACTCCTTCTTGCAGGTAAAAGTGGTGACATTTGAGTAACAGTTTGGCACAACTGAAAACAATGTCCGTAAGAGCAGGCGTTAGATGCTGGCTGCTGTTAGAGCACATACAAGTCATGTACACTAAACACAGTGTCACTAACCCAGGGATGAAATCATACTCCACTGCAGAAAAATAGGAACTTCAACTCACCCAGCCGTGCACAACAGTTTCCTAAAGATCAAGACAAATGTTTTGTACTCATATGTTTGTACAATGACTGATAGAATAAGAAAAAAGAGAAGAATTTGTCTAAGTGTATATAAGATATATTTAGAAGGATAAATTCATGACTCAAAACAATTAAAATCTAAGTCCTTTTCAGCTTCTGAATGCAAACGTCTAGGAGGAAGAGAAATTAGCAAAAGCAGCAAGTATATTACACACACTCAACAGACAGGATTTTCAAGCAGGAAAAAAACTACTCTTTTGTTAATTCTTTGAATCAACAACATATGTTGTTTACTTATTGTTGCATCTTGCAGAAAAAATAAAGTTGGCTTCAGCAAATAATGAGCAGATGAATTTTGAAGAAAGAGGACTGTGTGGCTAGAATTACGAATACCAGACAGTAATGCCATTATACTGTGGGCTTAAGGTTTTTCCACAGCAAAATAATAGCCTGCCAGGCAGACAAACAAATTAGCTGATGATGGACCTCCCTTCCACAACTAAGCTTTAATCCAAGACAGCCAGTTTAACTAATGAGGAATCCTCCTCTTGTACTACAATGATAATTTGAAAGTGGTGTGGAACTGATAAACTCAAAAGAGTGAGTCAAGTTTTTGACCTTTCTCAGGAGTGTCTTTGACATCAGCTAGATGAGAATGTGAGGACTCAGCCATTTGAGTAAGTCTCCAGTGATCTAGCCCCTAGAAAGTCTCAAATAACTTCCTTAGTCATAACAGGCACTTTGGCCTGACTCACAGAACAGACTAGCATGTAAATTCAACTCCCACTTAAAATTGTTAGTGGTTTGAGTTCATCTCACTTAGTTTTAACCAGTTTAACTATATAGGTCTAGTCTAATCTAGACGCTTTCTGAGATCCCCACATAAGCTCCTAAAAAATCTTTCAGTTTCTGAATTTTCCTTCTGAAGTCTTTAGAATTCTGCTCTAAGACATGTGCCCAATTTGAGTAAAATATCATCTATCAGCTTGGTGGCTATCTCATATTTTGCTCCTTTTGGACTCACACAACAGGAGTTTTCCAGCCTCTGACATCTGTTTGCCCTCAGTTTCAGAGTATACACAAATTCTCATGGAAGTGCAGGGACAAGGTTCTGCACTTCTTCAACATAAACTTTTTGCTATTTGATCATTGGATGATGGAACAATCAGCAATTTATTTCACTGTCACATGATACAGCCTGGACTGACTTCCCTCACAATTACTATGACTAAGAACTAGTAATGTGCTAAGTAGTAACCTCTTTGAAGAGAGGGCAAAAAGGGAGACAGATTTTCTCTTGCCTTCCAATTTTTACTCGAGCTAGTTTAATTTTCACGAAATGAATTAAGAGTAAGCCAAGAAGTAGGTGAGGGTGTTTTGCCCTGAAGGCTGAAGAAACATGTGTGAAAACATGTTTTAAATGTAATGAAAGTCTAACATAATTTGCATGGTAAAAGAAAGCTTCTTTAATGGAATTGACAGTGTCACATTAGTACTGACTGAAAAAAATGGACAGATTTGTGGATAGAAAGTACATGTTTTGGGGCAGATGTTCTTTTTACTTTGGTTACCACTGAGTGACATGTTACTTCCCTTTGTAGCAGCTCTGTGAGAAGACTTACAGTGTCAAAAAAAAGAGGAGAAATGAAAATATACAGAAG
The DNA here is from genome assembly GCA_013398855.1 of Mohoua ochrocephala. NCBI lineage: Eukaryota > Metazoa > Chordata > Aves > Passeriformes > Acanthizidae > Mohoua > Mohoua ochrocephala. Next base: position 145,526 of record VZTA01022518.1, on the reverse strand, counting down.
TTTCTTTGCCTGCAATTTTTTAAGTCGACATTCTAAGACATTTCGCAAAAAAAAAAAAAAAANNAAAAAAAACCCCAACCAAACAACAACTAAAAAACACTAACCCACCCAAAAGCCCCCCAACAGAATGGATTTAAAATAAAGACCCTGGAATCAGACTTTTCCTTCCAAATCAGCTCTTGTGTCTTTGGTATCTAGAGTTAATGACAAATGGCTCAGCAGATCATTCATTTTTCTCCTGGAGACATGGTGGATCATCACTGGAAAAAGTTCATATCATGTTCTGATACTCAGGGAGGAACACTGGGACAAAGCAGTAACAGCTTATTTGTACGAGAGTAACGCGCCTTGCGCAGGTTCTGTGGCGCTGGGTGAGAACAAACTGCAGCGGGTTCCACAGGGTCCCTTCGATGAGGGGTCCCGAGCGAGGCCAGACCCCTGCTAGCCAGCTGTTCCCCACCCAGGGCAATGGTAGCCAGCAACCACCCCTCGCATCGTTGGTTCAGGCGCCCCCAGAGGTTTAGGAGGTGGCTCTTGGGATGGACAACTGAAGATTTTATTGGGCGAGACACCAGGGAAGAGAAGGTCCCGCATCGGTGTCCCAGGAACCAGGAGAGCGAACTTCCGTTCGGCTGGGACTTATGAGGGGGTCCCGAAGGGGGCAGAGTAATACAAAACAGACAATGGGGAGAGAGGGAGAAGGGGGCGGGCAATGCAAAACAACCGATGGGGAAAGAGGGGCAGCCATGGAGGCTTTGGCTACATCTTGCAAGGTACATGAATATTCATAAGAGTCGATGGGAGAAGTTCTTACAGCAAACCCGGAGGAGGCTTTCTTGGGCCCAACCATGGTCCCTTGGTCTTTCGGGCCCCCCACTACCACTCATTGCAACACGAGAGATAAACTGCTGTGATGACTTTCCAATTCTGGTTTGCATGAGTTTGTTTCTAATTTCTGAAGACATGTTGGCCACCCAATTCAATACAATTGTCCTTCTAACTATACTTAATCAAAGACAAAAGTGCTAGACAAGCATATCATGACAAGGACAATGCTTTTGGCTTTTTAAAATATAATCAACAGAGCTGTAATGAAAGACTACTGTCATTATTGTCCTCAAGTCTTGTTATGGACTGAAAACATCATGAATTACCAGAACAAAACCTGTTGGTTCATATGCCCCCCTCATTCTCACAGAATAATACCATTTGAAGTGATGTATTCTTTCTTGAATGTGGAGCTTCCATGATGCCTCTTAGCCTGATGCTTCACACTTCTTCATATCTCATGCTTATGAAATTTCTGATTAACTGTGACCTGCCCTTTTGCTTTTTTATCTATTATCCAAATTGCTTTTCTCTGCCTCATGGTGTTGTTTGGGTATCAAAAGTGGTGGTGAAGGCTGGGAGACGTATTGGCAATAAAGTTTGCATGAGCAAAAGATGATCTGGAGGCAGGTTATGCTTCGTTATCAAAATGCAAGAAGAGGAAGTTGAGAAAATGGCAGGACCTAGTGATAAAGCACAAAAGAGTTTTTCTTTGTTGCATTGGTGGACAGAGGGAGCGCAACAGAGGAAGCAATATTCTAGGGAGCACATGTGGCCCCACTGTGCTATCAGGATGCTAACAGGTGTCCTACTCTACTGGAAAGACAGAGGATGTTTTGGCTGATTAGTATAGTCTGTAGCACAATCTAAAAGCCTTGTGGCAGCACTAGGTGGTTTGTGCATTTCTACTTGTAGCACACTCACTTTTGATCTAGCCCTGCTTTTACACATTTTCCTGTGACATTACCAAACACGGAACAATCTTTAGCTGCAGTTGCACCCACTGTTACTTCTGCACCAGAAAACCTTTCCCTGAACCACTGAAGTTGTTTCATGATGTCTAAATTTCCACGGAGCTGTGTTCTCAGAATTGGAGCAGTGCAGAAACAGTTCTGGAATCTCATCTTCTGCCCTTTCCAATCATGCTAGTAGTGCTCTGATTTCAGAAGGATATTAATTCAGAGAACATATCTCCCAGCCAGAGCAATCATTTAGAGTATTTTGATAGGATGCTTCAACTAAACAATTTTATTAATAATAGACCATGAAGCCAAACCTGACTTTGCTTATGAGTTTAAAAGCTCTTTAAGAACCAAAATGTGGTCCTAGCATCTCATTCAACAGGTTAATCTTAGAAAGTATACTTGCTGCTATGTAGCTTCTAAAATCTCAAGACTGCTGATGAGTTTCTCTAATGAAAATTAGTATCACATTACCATAGCGAATGGCCATAAGAAGTAACCATATAAATCTCAAAGTCAAGGATTGCTACCTTTACGCTTGTTTTTTTTCCTCTAATCCCTTCCCAAAAATCCTGTGTTCCTCTTAGTCTGAAACTATTCTACACTAATTTATGGATAATCTTAATGTACTACTGTGAGAAGCCCAGTATCCTCTCCCCAAATAGACAAATATGTATCAGCAAGGCACACAGAATATTTATAGTACAATCAGTTTTGTTACTAAATTAAGTAAAAATTAGTAAATAGTACAGGCTTAAAGAGAATTATATAGTGTGCTCATCATTACTTGAGAGGAGGCAATAATGTAATATCTCATTTTATAATTTTCAGGAAAGTTGCATTCCCTTGCAGTAAGTTCCAGAGGCACTACTTGCCCTTTACTACTAAATTTCAGACAGTATAAAGTGGATAGACTATGACAATGAAATAAAAATGTATTGCAGATCTATGATAATTGTTTTTAAGAAACCACATACCCAAATTGAAAATTATTTCAAACCTCAGAACAACGTAGCTGTTGGAAAAAAACTCTTCAGGATATTTCAGACAAAGGCAACAGGAAATAAAATATCTGATGACCCCAAAAGATATTTTGTTTCTCCAACAATTGCAGGGTTAAATATTTTGAATGACTGAAGGGGGAAAGGATCTTATGAGACTAAGGTAAAAAGGTTGGTGTAGACAGATCCCAATAGTAAAAACCTGGGAAGAAGCAGATTTTGGTTTAGAATTCCCTAGAGAGCACAAGATGAACTGCAAACATAAGAATTTGTGCTAAAAAGCAGCACAAATGAAAAAAAAATTTACATCCTCTTTTCCAACATATATGCCTTTCCTCAGCTTATCTGCTTTTATTTGGAAAAAAAAAAAATATTACTTTTTGATCCACTGGCCTGAGAGTTCTGAAGCTGCCTGTAGATGCTGTACCCTGCTGTGTACAAATGAATTAAATACATAAACCCAGTCAGCTTAAATCTGTCAAAAATGCTTCTAGAAACAAGCTGTGCATGCAAGGACAGCAGATGGAAAAAGCTTTCAACTGTAATGAAATAATTTACGGCCAAATCATTCAATCCAGTCAGTCACTCAGTTCTGCAGAATCATTTTTCATAAGACACTTCAAGATGGACTCAGTCTACAAAGTAGTTTAGAAATGAATTAATTATTGTGTGTTTAAATGACCCTTTAGAAAATGGAGATTCTCATACACATGTGTCCTCTACAGGCATTCTCTGTTCTGATGAAATTCTGCCATTCTTAAAGGCATCAGGAGTTGGCTGTTATTGGAGGACAGACACAAATGTTGATTGTCCTCTAGATGGATAGGACATGACAAATTTTGTTTTGATCTGCCTTGGGGCATAGAAGATTTCAGTTCTAGTCTTAAAAGGGTGCAATGCAAAAGTCTTGATGTGAAACAAATTGGAATAATTACAATAACTGTAATTATACATGGCATGGAATAAACCTCAATTTCAGTACAGTTCAGGAAAATCTAATGAGGTCTGATGTTTACACCTATTTCCTGGCTCCAAGCCAAGTTAATGTTCTCATCAAATCTGATTGGCTCTGGCAGGATCAAAATATCTGGCATTATGGTAATACAAACACTGAAAATAAAGTTTTATAACACAGTATTGTAATCCATATTTATGTTAAAAGTCTATCTGACTTTACTGTCGTTTTCTACCCCTTACATTTTTTACCCACATTTTAAAAATCTGGGTTCAGTCCCTTGGCAATCTAGATACACAAGAATGTCTTACTTCATTGGCAAACGGAGAACTGCGGAACAGGGTGAAATAAATAATTTCATTGAGTTAGGGAAAGCATAAAATCCAGAAAGCTCAGTTTTGCTCAATAACGTGGTTTGATGCACCTCTACTCATCATTTGCATCTAATTAAAAATAATTGCTGTATCCGCCAATAACAGAATTCTGATGAGAAAGGATAGAAGAAGCAGTTCTCAGACTGATCACAAGTGCTTCTTCTGATGAGATGGCAGCCTTTTAAATACCACCTAAAGCTTAGCTTCAGCATCCAGTTTATGACCACCCACACCACACCTCTCTCTAGGTGTTCTGGAGAAAACCAGAAAGTTTTATGTTGTCATAGTCAAAGCAAATTTTGATAGAGGACAGGTACCTGCCTGCCTGTAGATTGGGTACATTTCCTGTGCTCATTGACTGGTCCAGGTCAGTGCCTGCACAGTGACTCAGGTCAGCAGACCGTGGTCTCAGGGAGGAAAACGCTCTGTTGGGCTTTTGGGTTATATCCTGAGCAGATCCTGGAGCCCTACACATATGAAATCTTACTCATTTTGCAGATTTGGAGATTTCAATTTCTGCTCAGAGGAAAGCAGTAGAGTAAATCCCAAATGAATGGAGAAGATGAACATTTCTTGTTATTTTACTGTATTCTCAATGGAAAAAAGATAAGCGTGTACCTTAGACTGGATTGTTCTCTGGTGGTACCTAGGTTACAGGTCACACAGCAGACATTTGATTTCAGTAGCCTGAAATTCCATCTGCAGATCTCAGAAGTGTTTTTTCTCTTCAAAACTGTTAAAGGAATGCAGGCAGCTACCTTAGAGAAGCTCAAATAATCTTTCTTCCCTTTTCTGGGACCGGACATTTCAAACTGGAAAGGTACCAGGGCCTAAACTGAATAGACTAGACCCCAGTATTTTATAGTATTACATGAGAAATCCTGGCAGAAGGAACTCGGGTCTTTGGTTCACAGGAGAGGCTCAAGGTCCTTATCTGGGAGGGAAGCTCACAACTGTGAATCAACCTGCCAAGTCCCGGCATAAGCCGTGTCATGTCAAGAATAAGCATATGCATATGAAAATGGGAAAATCTGTCTGGAAATCAACTGAGTCTGAATTCATGCAAAAATATGAAGAAAAGGGTAAGGCTAGTCCTCAACTTTTCATGGGCTGCCAATTCCACTCTCTCTGTTAGAAGAAATTTTTTATCTAGGTTTCAATTTCAGAGTGTAATGAAGGGATTCAAACTTCATCTGGATATTGATGATTCCACAGAAATGAACCAGAAGGAAAATTGTGCTTCTGCATAGTTATGATGACCCACTGGCAGACATGTGGGGATAAACTGCGTGGAGATTACCTACAATAACCCAAACTCTCTCCTTTGCCAGCCTAATCTTTCCCACTAGATGCTCACTCCTGTCTCATAGCCAGTAGTGAACTAACACATAAATTTCGGAAAGGAGTCCTGACATTACCCTGTTGTTGCAAAGTCAAGTATCAGTGTAGGCTGTTGGATGTACAGCCTGAACAGGGGATGAGTTTCATGACTGTTCAAACTGATTTTCAAGGGAAAATATGCTGTAATCCCAGCAGAGTTGATTGAAAGTTGAGTACAGAAGTTAGTTAGAAGAGCACAGAAATCACAGAAAAGTCAAGAACTGAGACTTTTGCAGACAGAAGGGAAGTTTGTAACTGGTGTAAGTTTTTTCCTCTTGGAAATCATATGTACTGTTGCCACTCTTTGTCAGTTATAGCTTTGGTTTTGTAGATGTGGGTTTTCATATTATCAGGAGATTGGTTTGGGAAAATAGGTGCACAATATAGACATTTTAAGAGAACTGGGGGACATAATTCATAACTACAGGTGACTTCATTCTTGACTGAATAGGTTCATGCAGACTTCTAAGACTGCTGAACAGTGTTTTGTAAAAAAAGGGAGTGCACTGAAAATATGCTGCAAGTTGAATTAGTATCTTTTCCTCTTTGCAATACGAACTAAAACACAGATTTAAATTTATACCAGAAAACTTTATAGAAGCTTGGAAGAAACGTAGTGCAAAACCCAGAAGAGTCAGAATCATTGTCTTATATAATACAATGGAATACATTGGTAATGATTCAGAAGACACGACAGGAGACTGCACTGTCCATGTAACTCCAATATACTTAAGAACAAATAAGAAGCAGACAGAATAGGATTTCTCAGTGAGTATAATTTTACTGTTCCAGACATTTAATGGGAATAATAGATCTGTAGAGGCAACAATAACATTTTCATAACTGTGAGTGAAATCTCACTGTTATACTGTTGGAACCAAACCATAGTTTTCTGAACACAGTGATCTCCAGGGATTATTTCTTCCAAGCGCTACTGTGTGTTAGCCAAACAAGATTTCTTCAAGCTCTGCGTGTTTTATATCACTGTATGTGCCATGTTTGTGCATATGAGTGTCTGCGTGTGTAACTTAGACTCTGTCTGAAGAAAAAACTCATTAATAGTATCCCAGCCACAGAACATCTTACAAATGAATGGGTATTGTTCCTCTTTGACCAACAGCTGCTTTTAGTTTAAGCAGTTTACCATAGCTAAAAGCTCTGGCAATCCAGATACTTTTTGCTATCGAGGTTTATCTCAACCTGCTAAAGTCTAGATAAGGGATTGCCAGTTTTCCTGCTTCAAAGGAGACAAGAGTAATTGGAACTATAAACTGTCCCATTTATCATTAAAATGCACATTTTTATAGGACCACAGAAAGCATCTGTATCTTTACTAAGACAGGACATGCATTAGACATGCTTAAAGTGAGACTGCTCAATACAGCACATCACTTGTCTGACATTTACAGATGTTAATGCGCACACACTCATTTCAGGAGAGGAGAAAATAGCACATGCTTAATCACAAGATTATTTCACAGAGTTAGGTGCTCATCCTGCATGAGTCTTTGCTTTGGCTGAAGCCAAGGGCCTTTAGCCCTTCACCAGAGTAATTCAGTACCTTCTAGGCCCTTTAACATTTTTCAGTGCTGTTTCTCTCACTTGTGCCTTGGCACGAAGACAGTTTTGTACAGTTTTGTACGGCTAGATCCAAGACTAGTGCAATCCTGAAGATTATTATTAAACGATATGCCTTGGCCAAGTCTACCAATTTTTCATTTCCACAGTTCATTAACAAAAAGTGGAAACTACCAAGCCACAAATAGCCCTGATTCGTATCAGATGTACATGCTTCTTAATGGTCAATTTGGTGGAATCTCCACTTCCTTTTTAATAGCTTGCAAATTCATCAAAGAGTGCCAAGTTAAAGTTAAGATTACTCCTACAGGCTGCAATTACAATCAGAATTTATAAATTCTGCAGGTTTTGAGGGAGAAAAAGTAAAAAAAAAAAAAAAAGATAATTTTTTTCCTTTCTCTTGTGTTCAGTAATTCTAAAATGACTCCCTGCTGGTTTCCACTGGAACATTGTTAAGAAGGTTGTCTGATAAGACGCCCATTAGTTTCCCCAGTAAAAGATATTTTAGTGTTATCATAAAACAGGAGTTTGGCTAACAAATCACTGTGAGAGAAATGTATGGCACTTCTAACAAATCCAGAGTTCTCTGTTAAGTTTTTTCCATTCAAATGCTCTCTCTTTTTAAAAGTGGTGGGATTTTCAGGATGTGTGAGTAGCCTCCAATAAGCAAAATTACTTTTTCAATGAGAATGAAGAAACAAGAACCAGCTGCACAGATATTTTGATGATCTCATATATACATGTTTAGATGAGTTTCCCAAGGAAACAGGAGTACAGAATCACATGTGTATGGTCCCAGCTCCCTAAGCTTCTCCTCCTAGGTCAGATGCTCCAAGAAAAATGTTTGTCCTTTCAGCATGGGAAGCTGCTGGCCTGCTGTGCTGTGATGGTGCATTGCTGGCTCGTGGGCAATCCTCACTGTTCAGGTAGCTGCTGGTCTGTCTTTCTCTAAGAACTTTTGAATCCTCTGATCAAACTCACTTTAATATAGGGTAGGAGTCTCCAAAAAATTATGTTTCAGCACACACAGAGCTCTGGACCACTCTCATGACTGCTCCGTATTGTTCAGTGAGGCAGATTTGGTGTTACTACAGAGAAAGATATTTAAAGGAGACACATCCATAGGAAACCAAACTTCTTTATTTCCTCTGTTAACAGAACATCATCTTGTTCATTATAATTTCATGGGTTACAGACATACTATAGCCACACTTGGTAAGTAGCTCAAGTCTACAGTGCAAGGACATACGAAAATAGACCCTAAAATCAGTAGACTCCTGAAAGACTTAAATAAGACTAGGAAACTGCTCCTAAGTTATTCTGTAATGAATATTACAGTAAATAATCTTAATGAGCCCAAAACCCAAAGAAAATTGTATTTTTTTACCATAGGATTCTGACAGCCTATTATAAAACTCTGCCTACCTCTCTTTATGTTAGATGTCCTAGACAGCTTTTTAATTTTTTTTTTTTTAATATATATTTTGGCAGCCTCTTAGCCTCTTTATGAAAGGAGTCTATTTTATTTGGTTTTCTTCCTATTGTCTTGTATACTATTTGCCTGTGTGAATTCGCCTGTGTGGTTTGACTGGTTTCTATTCTAGACCAAAAACATATTAATTATTTATATACTTTGAGACCAGGCTTTACAACAGCCTTTGATACTCTAATCTGAGCCCTAAACTAGATTTTTTGAAAAATAGTGTAAAAAAAGAGGCCCTTTCATTGTTCTGCAATTACTTGATATATATACAAGGCTCTATGTGTGCCTGGCACTTCATACTTCCAAGATTTTGGGAGTGGTTTGTTCAAGGATATTAAAAAAATCAGTGCTGAATTCCCTCTCTTCAAAGAGCTGTTTCATGGTAGAACTGAATGAATTTAAAAACTCATTTTAAGATCTGGCAATATGAAGAACATTGGCATGTAGTTTTTCAGCAAGATGAAATATGCATGTGGAAGAATAAGGAAAAAAACCAAGATACTTGCAGTCTAATCCATTTAGCAATCTGTCTCTAATTTTAATGATGTATTTGTCATTTTATTACTCACGAAATGTCATTTATATGAAACTGTCACTATGATATTAGAGAGGAACAGCTTGTGTTAAACTGTGTAAGGTCTTTGCCAACTTTCAATGTTGGTTGCATTCTACCTCTTTAAAGTTTCCCTTACGCTTTTGATTCAGCTTGAATATATTACTTCGTGTACCAAAGTTTTGTACATAATGGCTGTAAAAAAAGTGTGTATTTCATCTTGGGGTGGAAACAGCTACTATCATTTTTAGTTACTTCAACAATAAGGAAAATATTATGAAAATCAATGTGTAAAAATAGCCTGAGGTGAAATTAAAATCCTACAGGATCTGGAAATATCGATCATAATTTTTAACATCAATATCAAAATAATATCAAATAGATGTCACTTTCAAAGTGAAACAATAAAATAAAAATAAAATAAAGCAGTGATGGTATATTTGCTTTTAGAGATGCTTAAAATTATTTTCTTCATACCTGATGATCTCTAGGGTAGAGGAAAGGTAGGTTTCTCTTTTTTTATGTGTGCATGTTTATATCAGCAATGTGATATATAGTTTATCACCGTTAAATGCAAAAAATTCACACCTAGTCAATAAATCCCAAATTTTTAAAATTTTCTTCAGGAAATACAAAGAAACACAAAGGCAAAGCTTTTTGTGTTTTTACACATGCAAGGGATTTAGGGGTCCTTATGTTCACATCTGCTGCCTTTGAAAACTGCACCAGTTTTCTCTTGTTTCTCATGTTCTATTCAAAATTTTTGATGTAAGTAGCTAGGAATAACTACCTAGTAGCTAGGAAAAACTTACAAATCTTAGAAGCATAGAATCACCTTTGTCTTTTGTAATAAAATGAAGGCAAATATCTGCCAATTACCTTTCTATCTCATGAGGACCCAGGAGAAAGCAACAGCATCTTGTGGAGCATTTTGAAGCATTAATAATAACAGAGCTGCAACAAAATTGAGTCATTGTACTCAACACTGGTGTTTAACTGTAAAGGACCAGACCCAAGCATGTTTTGTCTCAAACACTGACTATTGCTACAGGAAAGGTGTGATCAGAGGAGAGGGTCCTGTGGAGGTGGGGCAGTGCTGTTCTGATCCAACTTCCTGCTCCTCTTGAAGACAGGGGCTCAGTCCACTTCCTCCCACCTCACTCCTTGGAGAAGGGCTGGCTGTGAACGCAAGAACAAAATGCATGAAAAGTCTAATTTACATAGGAGGTGAGCACCCGGTTAACTGTAAAAGGGAGCAAATTGGGCCCCTTCGCTCTCTTTTTCTCTCTCTTTTTTCTGGCTCTCTTTCTCTCTGTCTTTTTCCTCTCTTTCTCTTTCTTTGCAACCCCAGCTCCTGACCATCCACACGGTGCAGCCAATGTGGGACCTAAGGGCTCGTCATATTCTTTATTTTCTTCCCTTGCTTTGCCTGGGCACAGTGCAGCTGCCACATGCTACCCCACACTCCACCGTGGACTTGGTTGTGGGAGTGGGGACATTGTGGCAGGGTGTTGTGGCTTGTTAGCCAGAGCCCTTGAATACTGGTGTGCTGTGGCTTGTGAGCCAGCAGCTTTTGAGGAGTTTATTGTGGGGGCTGAGAACTTATTGAAGTGTACTTAATTAAGGGCTTGTTCGCCTCCACTCTTGTGGAAGCGCATTGTAAGAATTTAAGGGCTTGTTCACTAACATCTTTTCTGTCTAAATAGTGGGCTGGTTGCTGGGGTTATGGCAACCATATAATAAAACATAAGTGTTCCCTGACACGTGCCCAGTGTCTTTGTTCAGCCTGATCAGAATTTATACAGAACATCTCAACCCCTACCTATGGGTCATGAAACCAACAAAGGAAGTGTTTTTATTAGAATTAGTTTAAATCGTGTCTGAATCAAGGTTAAAGGTAACTGTAAAAGGAAAGCATTTCTAAAATGAAACTTTCGATCTACTAGCAAAATTTTTTTGCCAACACTTTCTAATGAGCAGCTTTTGATTTCCATTTTGAAACAAAGTCTGTCCTTTTAGAAGTTAAAAAATATCAGTTGAAAAAAAAAGAATTTTTTTTTTTTTTAGTTACTAAATGGGGGAAAGATGTGAAGGATCTTTCATACCAAACAAAGTAATTCAGGTTGACGCTCCTCTTCACAGACACAAAACTTTGACCAGAGCAGAAAGGAGCATCAGAAGCTTTTTTCTTGGTTTGGTAATAAGAAATGGAAAAAGAAAAAAAAATATTACAGTTATTTAAAAATAAAGAATAGATGTTGTCATGGTGCTGGGAGGGCTAGTGGTTCCCTGGGCAAGGGGCCAGGGGTGCCAGAGCAGCCAGGGCAGGGCAGGGCAGAGCAGGCAGTGGCGAAGATGGGGCAGCCCCAGCCCTGGATATCAGGAACCTCTGCAGGAATGAGGATAGGCTGATGCTGGGATGAGCCAGGACAGGTGGAGGAAGAATCCTACATCCTCCCTGGGACAGCAGCTGACAGTTTCGGGGACTGGAGTGGGGTCCTGAGCAGGATGGGGACAGTGCCAGGGACAGTGCCAGGGACAGGCAGGGATATTTGGGCCCCTGAGTGCACTCAGGGTCTCAACAGACATCCAAAGCTAAAGTAACTCTTGAAAAGTTAGCGGCAGAGACAAAAAATGAATACAACTCAAATAAATTCTAGTTTATTCATTAAAAGGAAGAAAAGTTTAATGGTAATAAAATCGATGCATATATCGATTGCAAAGAACTATTTCAGAACTTATTCTTTCTCTAGAGAGGAGCATGTCCTCAAGTTCTTCCATGTGAATCCTCACTTATCATTAGCATTTGGTTTTAATCCACAAATATTCCATGCTAATCTCAAATTAATTGCCTAGTTTGTAGAAATGTGGATTTGAGCTAGCATAACTTCTTGAACATAATTCAATTGGCTTGATCGAATAATTCATGTGAGTTAGCTATTTGTAGTACACTTTTCAAGAATATTTTTGAGTCTTTTTTAATCTTCAGAATTCCTTCTGAGGATGGACCTGAGTTTAATTTATGGAAAAAAAGTTTGGTGCTTTTGCACATATACAGATGTGTTGTTTTCCCTAATGTAATCATAAAGGGGTGTTGACCCTGCCACTTGTGAATGTTTTGGGCTTCATTCTGATCTTAGATGAGGCACGTCTCAGATACAGTTATCATCATGTATAAATATATCTCTCTATTCAATCACATAAATGTCAGGCCTGGTATACAATCTGTCATTTGTAATTCTGAATCCTAAGAGATGTGTCTAGACAAGTAATACAGATGCTGCAGAGATATAAAATCCAAATTCAGCTCCAGAGCACAGGCTCGTTATAGGTGCTCCCTACAGATTCTGAATTGGATGGAATGCCATTAAAATGCAACCATTTTAAAATGTTCCCTGCATTACCTTTCAACTGCACAAGGACATGTAATAAGGCATCTAATAAGACTCTGAAGACTAAACCATGGCACCACATCTGTTTTCACAGGAGCCACACAAACTGTTGTTAAATCAGATGTAAATTTCAATGTGTTCTCTCCCATATAGTTGCCATTGTGGAGCCTTTGAATGTCATTTTAAGTTCTACTTTGAAAAGAGAAGAGGAATTAAAGGGAACCATTAACATTTTTAATGTCAGTTTTGGAAAACTTTTTTATGTTTATGGTGTTCCTGTCTTAGGCACTGTATAAACAAGTCCCGTTCCTTTACTGGAGTCCTTGCCCACATTCAGCCAAAGTCACAATGCTTTATAAATTCACTGGATTATTTACATGTTCAAAGGCAGGCACTTGTCAATGGGTCTTAAGTTTATGCTTGAAGTCAAACATATGTTTAATTGTGGTCCCAAATGAGGACCTAAGTGCTTTGTTACAGCATAATCTATTAATGTTCCTATTGTGGTGCTAAATAAATAATAAGTTACAGTCTACCTATTCTCACTGATTTTCTATAGGTATATTCAGTGCTTAGGAATAATGTCTATGCAAGAGATTCTTTCTCAGCACTTTGAACATTATGACAGAACTTGAAAAGCCTACAAAACCACAGCAAAACATGTTGATGTGATATGTGGTGGTAACATGGGCAGATTTGTCTCTTGCTACAAATATGACGGTTCCTGCTGTGGGTTTTTAAACTTGGGCAAAACCTAATGTGTTATTTATCTGGTGGAACTATCTTGCGCACTATAAACCGACTGCTTTCCCTCATGCAACTACCCTAGAAAGAGTTATGTTAAGATTCACATCAAAGATACCCTGTTAGGATAAATATCCATGGTTAGGAAAAAAATTCATTTGATTCTTGCCCTCTTACAGCTATCAAAGCTTTACCCAACTAGCAGTCTCTAGGAAAAACATCTTAATTTTTTATTTATCTTCATGGTTTGACAGACTGCACTGCATCTGCCCAGACAGAAGAATTAATCAAATGAAATATCTTTGACAAAATTTGCCATCTGGTTTTGACTGCTACATGGCAGTGGAAAAGTTCTTTAAATACATTAATTGAAGACATTTATGGCAGCTCTGCATCATCAGAGCCATGTAAGAATGACAAAATCCGCTGCTGAGCCTGACCTTGGACTATTTCATGTTATTTTTATTCTTCACATCATCATGAAACTGTTTCTTTCAGAGATCTAACTGTAGCCATCACATTTAGTATCAGATTGGTAGTAGCCTGCATACTATGATTCAATTGATCTATCATCCATTACAAGAAGTCCGGAATTGCTTTGAGAGAAGAAGACTTTTAAGATCATCGAGTCTTAGGAAAGGTGACAGAATCAGATCCATTCTATTTCATGTTATTTATTTCGATGCAATAAAAATTAATTTTGGAGGGAAAACCAAGCCTAGTGAGTCATACTCTAAATGGCCTGTCCTCCTTTCCAGATGCAATTTTGTACCACATGGCAGGCATGAAATCTCTGTTTCCAAAAAAATTCTACAAAATTATGGTTCTCAATAATGTGTAGCGTTGGGCAATATCCTTTAGGCTATAAGGTGAAATGTTAGGTACATAAAGATCTTTTTAGTTTCTATAATCTGTGAAATGTTTTCTTTTACTCAGATCTCATATTTTATTTGTTTTGAATGTGAGACAAAACATTAGGAAAGGCCTGGAGGGAAGTCTAGCACACAAGTGACTAGTAACAGTCTAATCTCTTTTTACTATTGGAGGAAAATATGTTTTGGTTTCTTTCTTCTTAGTCAAGTAAACAGATAAATATATTTCCCCTGGCTTCCATTACAGCAAGTTGGCAGTTGCAGAAGAATCCTTTCAGTTTTGATTTCCTGTCAGCTTTACTAACAAATGACCACAGAGTACAGTATTCTCTTGGTGTGGTTTTTATAGACTCTGTGCCTTAAAAGATGCATTTTTGAATGAAATCGCTATATATTCTCACTCGGAGGGCTTGGTTTGTTTTCTGCATGAGTACATTTCTTCTTTTAATGAATGTGTGAAATTGGGAAAATGATAGGAAGGATGTGGCCTGAAAAAGAACATTTTTTTAAAAAAGCCTTTTCTTCCCTTGATCTTCATCTTCTGAGCTGGATTCAAAAGACTGGCTAAATTCAGATACAGAAGTAAACTGGTTCAGGCCACTTTTTCAGTTTGCCCATAGCAAACAGAAAAAAGGAACCAAACCAAACCAGCTCCATGTGCAAAGGGCTGATCTCAGGGAAGTCAGTGGCGTGCTGCTGAGTTTTTTCAGCAGAGCTTGCTGAAATTTTTCCCTCAAAGTTTAATTTCTTCTCTTAGATTTATCTTTCAAAGAAAGAGACCTGAGATCAATATAGCTCATAAGTTGTGGTCAGAAGCTATGTGGTTCCTAAGCTCTACAGTGGCCACTCCTATGGGCTGGGACCTAAAATTATTGTGATGCTTTCTCACACCTAAAATTCCCAGAGGGTAGCCCCTAACCTCTGCATTTGTCTCTGCAGAATGTCTCCGTTTCAGGCCAGGCGTCTATTCACTATTCATGTGCAGGCAGTAGCCAATCTTGAAGAGCAGTCAAAAGCCTTCTGTATGAGCAATAGTCTTCTCTAACAATTCTTCTCTTTCCCAGAGTGGGTTTTCTTTGTCTGCTCTCACACACCACAGTTGTCTTTACATACATGGTCTCTGGAAAGAGTGAGGCAAATGTAGAAATGCCACTCTACTCCGTGCCTTTGCTGTATTTTGTTCTCCAATACAAGTTTGCTCAAGTATCCCCTCGGTCAGGATTTTGCAGAAGGAAAATGTCCTGCAGTGAGTGCTCCGTGCTGTTGCTGAGTCGGCACCGAGGGACACAGATAGCAGCGTGGGGCGGGGAAAAGGGGGGAGAGAAACAAAGTGACTTCATCACTTCCACCCTTACAGAGAAGATAATGAGCAAAGCACTTTCCAAACAGAGAAAGTGAAGTGTCTTCAGACAGCAAAGGAGGCCAAAAAAACTGCCAAGAGAGGACTGAAGAGAACTTTCCAAAGAGCTGTCCTTAGCAGACCATAAATCTTACCCAGAAGACAGTTCAAACACAACACTTCCACCAGCCCTACTCTTCCCTGTTTATTTTCTTCCTGTCAGCATTAAAATAGAGTAATAAAGTACCAGACAAACAAACAAGACAAACAAGAAAACAAGCAAGAAAACCCAGTAGAGAAGAAAGAGTTTTGGAGACCTTGTCTGTCAGCAGTGCTGAGGAGTGCCTTGGATCACTCTGTGCAGCAGCCTGTGCAAACACCCCTGCCTCACCATGTCCAGTCCAAGAAAGGAATTCACCAACTCTTCCTAAGTCTCTGAAATAACCATTCAGAGGAATATGGGAATGCCAAGACTATATTTAAATATTTAACAGGGAAGCACATCCAGAGGTTTTGTTTTATGCTCAAGTGAGGTGTTGCCCTCTAAGCTTTGGCTGTCCAAGATCGCATCAGCTTCACAGATTCCTTCCTGCATTTAGTTGGAAATTGCTTTAAAGGTAAGGAGTATTTTACTCTCCTGAAGAATTTGACAGGGAAATGGGAAGAAAAGTCCACCCTCCTCAGGGTAAATTGGGAGAGATAGGAAACTCTGCTGCCAATTTTGAAAGTCAATGAACAATACATACCCAAACAGGCAGGGAAATACCTCTTTGAAGGAAGCCACACGGAGTGCGAGTCTGGGGAGGCAAGCAAGCATGCTGGAGGGAAAACAAATGGATTTCAGTTGGAAACCAGCCTGGTCTCTGTCAAACATACCAATAAAACTGACATGTTCCTGCAGACTGAGTTGGTAAGATCTGCATGTCATGATGGGGAAAAGTACTGATAAGAAAATTTAGCAGCATTAATGCAAAGGCCAGTTAAAGAAAACTGAAAAGCCTTTTTTTTTTCCCCTTTTATTTTCCAAGCCTGTGTATAAACCAGGCAGGAAGGTAAGGCTTAAAAAAATGTACATACATAGAAAGCTGAAGGAATTAATACTCAGGGATTAGTGTTAGGGTGTTATATGAACTAAAAAGTTGCTAACACTAAGTGACATCAGAGGGGATTAAAAAACACAAGGCTTGCAAATACAGACTGGTGTCTCTGCTAAAATGAAAAATAAAATAAAGTGAAAAGTCAGCCTGGGAAAACAGAACTTTAGAAGAGACCCCTAACCAAATTAAGATAAGAGCCCAGAAAGAGCTTCGTTGAACAAGCAGGTTTCTACAGGAAGAATATTCGCTTTTAAGACAGCTTTAAAATTAAGGCTAGCCTCAGATGATACCAGTCAAATATTAAAGTGAAATAAAAGGAAAAAGAAACCATCTAGAAGGATCTTCAAAGGCCCATGCACTCTTTCAATTAGCAGTGTAGATGCAAGTGTTTAGCACTGATTCCCTTAAACGTTTGAGCATCTTAAGGGCCAAGGCTGAACTTTTTAATTTCTAACTTTTGGGGCTTTCATATGCAGGTTATAGTAATACCAATGTGTACAAACTAGAACACAGATGGATGGAAACTAGCCAGGTCTTTTTATTGTCCTGCTTCCAGGACAATAAACAGCAATCCTAGAGCTTGTACATTGTGCCAGGAAGAATAGATACATGTATATCTGCACACATTGGCATGCAAAAAACACACACACAAAGACATACATAAACATGCAATCACTACTTGAGTGGATTGGCTTGGATCCAACTAATCCAGAGCATGGCCAAAGGATAAGAGGTACGTAAGATTTTATTCCAGCTCAGGCTTGCACTGCAAATGTTTGTCATCACAAATGTGCCAAATCGGGATATCAAAAATTAATACCCCTGACTGTCACCATTAAGTTTCCTCTTGTTGTTCTTGGTTAGTTTGGAAGTGAGATAAGTGTTCCTAGTAGGACGACCTCTCTTCTCACATTGTCCTGTTCCTGTACTAAAGCATTTGAGTTATCACAGCAGTGGGACAAGGAAACCCCGAGGTTATAACCCTTCTCCTGAAGCATGTGTGTAGACTGAAAATTTGTTAATTAGTCGGTTAGATACTATTGTGAAGGCCTCTATGTGCATTTGGGTGAGTGTGATGTACACTTGTTTCTGTGTCCACGTGTAATTTGTGTGCTTCTAATGCTCAGCCACACCAAACCTCTGGCAATGTACGGCTGGTTTGGGGGAGATGACTGTGGATCACCTCCCCAGTCCTTACTGATGTGGGAGGTGTAGAAGCCATCTAGCCTGCTAGAATATTCCTTTCCATGAGCTACTGTACTTGATGGCAAGCTGGGAACATCAGGGTGGATAGCTGAAGGCTGGGCTGCATTGAGTTTTCTCCTTCTAAAGGCATTTTGAGGACTTTTTCTGAATATATACAACAGAAGAAAAATGAGGCTATGTGGGGACTTTGCCGACAGAAACATAGGCTTCAAAGAATTACAGGATCAGGCAATAATTGTGACTCATCTGCCTCGTGAGGAGGCACAGAAATGGAAAGCAGAGGCTTTCAAGTGAATGCTTAATGCAGATTTTCCACAACTTACACTGCTGTGAACAGCAAATGTTCTGAGATTTCATTTAATAAAATTAAAAAAAAAAATAAAATTTTTAAAAAGTAAATAAAAAAAAAAAGGAGGAGTTCTATGATGGCAGTTTTGTAACTGCTCTGTGAAGTTAGAGCACTGTTAAACACAAGGCTGAACAGCAGATGGCATATTTACGCCCAAGACATGAGACTGTTGTTGACATGGTTTGTAATAGCAATGTTGATGTAAATGCATATTTGCTCATTGTGTGTATAATGCTGACATTAATGCTCAAGAAAAGAAAACCATCTGGAATTTTTTTAGTCAGTATAATACGAACTGAATTAAATACTATAAACTCACATATTGCCGAAGGCAATACTTCTTTCAGTCGAAGAGAAGGACTATATCCTTATTCGTGTTTTACACTAGCTTCATCTAATCCAGAGTGTATACCTCTAATGTTGTATTTCTTGCCTTATTTTTGATGAATTGTTATGAATTGCACTGTCCTCTGTATATTTTTTCTCCAAGTAGAATATATTAAATATTTTTAGAGTGTTGACCAGTTGAGGTCAACACTAGCTTCAACAGACAAAACTCGAGTATCTCAAGCAAACGACATCTCTTGGACTCTGAAGTGGTACATTTTTTTTTCTGTGGTGGGGAGCTTTTCCCTAAAGAATTTATTCTTTTGTGTATAAGAGCTACATTAGTAGCAACTGCATTTATCATGGGTTTTAAAACTGTTGTTCTTCTTCTTCTTAATAATTCATAATGATAATAAAATTATTGTTGTTATTTAATGAGCAATATTTAAATAGTAAGCAAATGAACCAGTTCTCATCTTCAGTCAGACTCTGAGCAAATTTGATAGTCTGAAGTGGAACTTTGGTGCCCAGCTTTGAAATAAAATGCATGCTTTCTCCCTCTGCCCCTCATTAACCATCTGGAACATGCACTGAGCACTTCCTTAGGTCAGGATCTGAAACAATCTCATGACAAGGTCCAAGGGGTTCAGAAGGAAGATTTAGGACGTATCCATTAGCCCTAGATTGGGCTAAATAGTGTTTTAAAATAGTGTTTTGACAGTGATTTCAATGCAAGTAGAATCAGGGCCTCAGACACTTGTCCTATACCTTCTGTGACCGTATGGAGAAGTCATTGCATCTTCCTGAGTGCTCCAACAAAGTGAAGTCGATTTTAGCTATTAAGCTATTCTATTGCAGCTTTTCACACCATATATCCTATGTTATAAAAACTGAGACAACAAGAAAAAAAAAATCTTTTTATTTTAGGGCTTATTTTGTTATTAGTCTTTTTATGGTCTGGCTTTTTCCTCCCAGCTGTTTTCTTTCCTATTTATTGCACATGGGTTTTATTGGAACATAGCTGTCCAGAAATCGGTGCTTTTGAAGGCAGAGTAGACACACAACTGAGCCCTACTAAATGGCCTGCTCTGTTTACAAGAGGTTTGTTAAATAACACAGAGCAGAACGCAAGCAGTGAGCATCAATGTGGGTTTCCATCATTTATCATCTGCAGATTACAGCGTTCCTGCAGCTACAAAAGATAAAGTCATGACAGAATGTAATATGAAGGCAATGTCCCTTTAGAGATTTTTGTGGTGCGAATTGCTGTACAAGCAGTTAATTCTCATGGCTCCCAGAAGACAGACAGGTCACCTGAACATACTGAAAACTGAATGTAAAACTACAGCAAAGTATTGTTTTGACATACAGACTATTTATGGATTTTTTTTAATTTTGGAAGCATTCCTGCACGGTTGAAATTATTGCAAGCTTCTCACTGACTTCAGGAGTTCCTGATAAAATCCATTGATTTAATGAATCAGTTGCAAAACCCTCTTTTTGAAAAACAAAAAGAAAGTGATGTTTGCCATGGAAAACTCAGAATCAGCCTTCAAACACTCTGCATATAACTCTATTTGAAAAATGATTCACTGTTGATGTAGCTGGAGCAAATATATATTTAAATCATCAAAATCACAGTGTAACCAGAAATCCTTACAACTTTGAAATTTCAGCTGGCTAATGACAAAGAAGTAATGGCCTTACTGTCCCTTATTTGAACTCACCAGAATGCTCTGATGTTATACGAGTTTGAGAATACTTGGCACTGATCTGGTGGGGTTAGTAAGAGTGTTGCTTGTTTCCTTTTCTGGTAGCTGCTGGCTGGTTGTGGCGTTGAGTGCAGCAGCAGCAGAAAGGTTTGTTGCAAGTTATAGCTCTTCTTTGCATCATCTTTTGTACCATCAGTAGCATTAAGTAAGGGAAGAGAGAGGGGGAGCCATTTCCAGAACTGTAAAGTATATTTATAGAAATACGTACAATTCCAAGTCCCTCATACTGAAATTGTCAGGAAATAAAAACTCTTGGAAAATATTTATGTTTAGCTTGAGCACATCCTTTCCACTGCAAATATACTCTCATTATAATATGCTTAGACCATTCTCAGTGCAGAAATCAGTCAGAAAGTTCTTGGGAAGTCTCAGCAAGATCACCATGTATTTGGCTCTTTCTTTCATTTTATATTCAATTCTGCAGTTGGACATAGGAGGGTCTTTAAAACACCAGTCCTCCTTACTCTGCACATTAAAATCCCTCACTGGAATTGGAACTGGGAGACTCGCAGTGGAGCTCCGACCTTCTTCTTCCAATAAGAAATGTAATGCTAATTGAGTTGTTGTTTTTTATAAAATACTTTATTAAGAATAATAAGAGTAAACAAGGTTACAAAAATACCAACTTTATTAACTAATGAAGATGTCGTTAATTACAGAAGATTTGTATTACAAGTTATAACCACAGTGTTCCCTTTTCATTAGGCATTCAGCAAGTTGTACGTAATGGGAGCATTATTTTTCCCACTTAAATAAGAAAAAATACTTTTATCATACACTAAACTCCACAGGCAGCTCCCTGATGTTAGATCCCATGCAAGAAAACACCATACATAAATGCCCAAGTGTATGCTTAAAAAGGAACACTGGAAAATTTTAGGGTGAAAAGCCATGTCAGTTCCTGCCAGCAGCCCCAACATTCAAAAACAGTAATATACCAGTGCACATGAGGGAGGAAGAAAATAATCGATAAGGAGACAAGGCTAAGCAACCAATCCAATAGGTTTCATACAATCTCCATGGGCGTCCACTGGTTTACAACCAGCTTTCCAGAAGGATGATGACAAAGCCTCAACTCCTGCTGAAGTTGCCTTGGAGCTGAGAATCTGCGTACAAGGATCCATGTGGAAAAGCACTGAACAACTCTTAGGCCCTGCTCTTTTGACAATCACATTCACTGAATTCAAGGGACATTTTGCCTGAGTAGATTTTGACCTCTAGAAATATATTTGGACCCTCGTCTGAAATGCTGTAACTCGAGTAGCTCTGTCAAGTACATTGGCATCACCTGCAGCAAGGGATTGCAGAATGCCTCAGGGAATTTTAATCTTAAACTAGAGAAGAAGATTTCAGCAGTAGCAGCAAAAATCTAGACCAGTACATTCCCAATGAGAGCTACATTTTTCTCTGAGGGTCATGAGGTTTATGAGAGAAAAAGAGATAGGGGGAAAGAGTTTTTTAAGGGGAAAATGTTTTCTTTAATAAAAGGAAGAAGCATTAGCCAGTTCCAATGCCCAAAGCAAACAGTAATTAAGTTAAACTAACTTCAGTTGCACAAAATCAGCTCTTAGGTTTTAGTTCCAAGATTTTATATCCAGACATTACACCTTTCAGAGATCAAGGATTAGTTACAGCAAGGAGAATGAGAATGAAATTCAACGGAGTTTAAGAATGTCCTTATATTGGAATTTAGGTTCTGCACCCTTTATTCTAATCTGATTAAAATCACACTTACAAAGTAAAGTTCGGATCCCACCGAAGTTAGTAAGAGGCTTTTCAGCAATTTAGATGGGCACTAGATCAGGTTCCCTTGTTATAACAGAGAGAAAAATATTAGAACAGTGAAAAAATAGCTATAGAGTGTCCTTTCTTAAGAGAGTCCTGTAGTTATAACAGTTGCCTGGTACGGTACCATTGGTACCAACAAGAAATATTCACAGGAATAAATGAAGTACAGATTCATTACCACATACCATTATTCTTCTCTTCCCTTGCTCTTCAGGATCTCAGATGCCCTCCATTCTGAGATAGGGAGAGCAAAAGTACCTGGTAAGCAAGTGCATACAAACTTGTTAAGTTCTGGAGCATCAACTCTGCACAATTTATTTTACTGAGGCACTGCCCAGAACAAACAGGTAAAAATCCTTACACATTGTCTAACAAAACCCAGTATTTTTATCATATATATATATATATATGTGTGTGTGTGTGTGTGTGTGTGTGAGATATATATATATATAAAAATCACAGTCTTCTGCACAGCAGAAGCTTATAACTAACATATTTTAGGATTTGATTTTTTTAGCTAGACATAACAAAATGCCTGCAAATATAATACAGTGAGCACATAAAAATTCTTAGAATACAAAGAGTGAACATGGAATTGTATATTTCATCCACATTCTACTTGTGGCTGAGAACAAAACTCACTTAGAGTTTTTTAAAAGTCTCTCTCAAAAATGTAATCCTTTCAATAAGATGTGGTCAGTATATACTTAATACGAATACACTCTTCACCTACATGACAATAATTAAGTGTAAATACAACAGGCTAAATCCTGCCCTCTTTAGGCCTGGTAAGTAAGAGAGGCCAAAGGGAGCATAAGCCTTCAGAGGTGGCCAGAACAGATTGAGACAGACTGTCTGCGTAGCATCCACAACCTTGAATCTGCTGTACAGAGAAGTCACATCTTGTCCAAAGAGACTATTTACATCAGGAGGAATTTCAGAAGCTCTGCTTGCTGAAAGACTTCTTCCTATGTGCCAGTAGAATCCGCTGGATATGTGACACAAATCTCAACAAGCCAAGATACTTAAGCACGGGCTGAAACTCATCCCAGCTCACCAGGAGATGTAAGAATACGTGAGTCCTGTTGAAGTCAAAGTGCACTGCTGAAGAAAATTTGGTGAGTCAAGACGAGGCCTGTCTCCCAAGACAGCTCCCCGGGAGTGGTTGCTTTCTGACAGGGCAGAATTCAACCCTGCATCTTCTGGGTGAAATGTCCTTTTGTATGTATACACCATGGCGTCAGCCTCGTGGCTATGCAGTGAGACGTGATACACAGACCAAACGCTACTGGAAACATTTACAATTTACACAGTCACAAGAGAAGTAACGGTGCCGTTACTTATGCAATTACACGTACAGTAGTAAAACTAACGATTGGATATATGTTGCATCAATTTTCCAGAAATTAAAGGGTAATTAATCAGTGCCACCTATAACAACATATTTGTACAATACTTCCAGATATAAAGCTAAGTGCCTACAGGAGAACGAGCACTTTTCATAGATGATGATTCTTTTGTTTCCTTTCCCTGTCAGTATAAAAGTTGTCCTATATATATAGGCAGGAAACAAGCAACTAAACTATTGTTGATGTTGTCCATATTAAATACAGGATCATATCAATCTCTGCAATTATTTTATTATCCTGAAAGGAATTATACAAAGGAAAGAATTTTGTCCAAATCTAGTTAAGATTTTATTAAAGTTCTCAAGTCTCTGAAAAACTATTAATGTATAACTTACTTTTCCCAGTTGTAAGTCTCTCAGCCAGGTGCCAGATTCAACTGTTCTTTTTCCTGCTGTAAATGCAGAGTTTCATGAAATAACTAGAACCAGAGAATTTTTAATACTTGTCTGTTTAGAAAGATTTGGGCATATTTAATTTAATTTTTTTTTTAATGCTCAAAGTCTTCCAATAGCTAATCAGGATTACTTTTTCAAACTGTATGAAATGCTGTCTTTAGCATTGTAAATCCACAGTTATTTCTGGGTCAAACTTTAAAGAAATGATCAATAGTTTGCTAACCAAAATGGAGTTTGAGATATCTGTTAGAGGACCACATATGCAGTGAAGGAACCAAGTGCAGAACTAGAGTCTGTAAGCACTGTGGGAAAGAAAGTGGTAGTGACTTCTACGAGAACTCTGCTTATAGCAGGCTTGTCAAAGTCCATCGATAATGAGAAGATTACTTACTAAAGATATTATTTTTTAATAAAATACTGAAATCTTTGACCTCTTATAAGGGGGAAAGAGAAATATGATCATAAATGCTGTCCTTGACAGATGCATATATCTCTCAGTAGGGCTTTTGTCATATATGAAGAGAAATATATGGCTCATAGAAAGAATAAGATGTGTTAAGTAGAACTATAATTTGTTTCTCCTTCTAAGATAGTCTGAAGAGCAGCATAAAAGAGGTCATATGATCTATTTCTACAAAACCATTTATCATCCAGTAATAATGTCTTTGCAAAATTGTTTATCCATTCAAGTATCTTCAGGAGATATGTCACCATACTTGCATATACTGTAAGTCACTGCAACATTTATAAAACAACACTGATAGACAAAAACACCAAAAACACCCATAAATATTAAAAGAAGCTCAACAAACTTGACTATCAAGTACTTTAAAAAATTGTTGATCTTTACATTACACATTAATTACATGCTGTCCAAAATCTTTCAGTGGAAGTTGTTGAGTTTTTCAGGGTTTTCTGTAGGTCATCATAATCTTGTGTATCCACCGGGAATAATATGAGACCCGAACAAAAATCCCAGGACGATTTCGAATGGCACATCCACGGCCAGGAACAATGACACCGATTACTATCTTCAGCCTGTTTTGTTCACAAACCAAGGGACCACCATAATCTCGCTGGGAAAAAATGAACACAACGAATGTCACTTCTCAAAATGCTTCAAGACACAGCTCCCACCTGTCTACTACTGAATGGTTTCTTTTGGGGATGACAGGATGCACACAGGCAATATTGCTATTCTTGCCACAGGACATAAACCAATTTCCAATATCTTTTTCATAACCAGAACTTATGAGAACCAATGTCAAAGTTGGCCTCTAATATTTGGTTCCTTTTCAGGCAAATTAACTTCTGTGATCCATCTTTACGTGTGATTCTAGTGACTTCAGACTACCAGATTTTATTCACCTCTTTCAGCTACCTACAAGCCTAATATTTGTTTATGTAAATATAAACCAGATGAGCAGAATGTGAGTTGACTGATAAACATCTTTGTTGTGATGACAGGCTTTGCATCAAAGACTACTGAAGAGGTCAGGTTAGTATTTTTCTTTCAGTCAATCATCTTGCAAGGCCCTAGGATGGGACTCTAGATGTACTAATAGGTGGGGGTGGGGGATAACAAACATAATAAAAGATAATCTTTTTTAGGCATTATTTTGAGACATAAGTTGTTAAAATGATTTTTTTTTTTTTTATTCTGAATGAATGAGACATCTATACACCAGTTTATGCATTCTATGAAAATTTGGAGTATGACCCACTGAGATCAGAGTTAGATGCAATCACATGGACCTGGGACTTGAACATAGATACTGCAGTTTCTACCCAGGCTAAAGGTAGACTGAACCCAGCAAACTTGATGCAAAACTCGACAGCAAATGCTCATATCAGATAGTGAGTCATTGTTTCAAAAAATGAAAGCTGACAATTAGCATTGTATTCTCTCTGGATCACCAGAGAAACAACAATGCTTGACCTTTATTTGGTTTGGGATTTTTTCTGACTGACGGCAGACTAGTTCCCACATGAACAATGAGCTATGTCAGTGCCATCAGAGAGGCTCATAAAACACTTTCAGGAGTGGAGTTTCACCTGCCAATCTGATTTTGTTCCTCTGCCTGTTCTCTGCTGAGGAAAGTAGCTTCAAAGGAGAACTTAGGGAGCAGGAAACTGCTCAGTGATTAAGACTGATTGCTAATATTAATTCAGTCCATTTCTTCTTGCTAGGAAAAACAAAGTGCAGGATCCCCAGCAGACTTATATGCAGATGTTTCATTTATAAGCCTTGACAAGTCTAAGACCTCATTTACAATTAAATGTTTTATTTTGAAGAAAATACTTTGCAACAAAAAATGATCCCATGGAATATTAACAACAAACGGAAGAAGCCTCAGCTTTATGAAGATGACCTCTGTTCCCCATGGTTTGGTAGTACCCTTGGGTAGGGAAAACTTTACTACATGGTTAATATCGGTATTAGGAAATCAACAATTCTATTCCAGATAATAAATACTTAATAATGTTCATGACTTCCCTCCTTCTAGATATCCTCAGTCAGATTTTCCACCCAAAAAAAAAAAAAAAAATTATATCTTCCTGTAAAAAATTAATTAGAGCTTTTCTCCTCAGATGTCTTTTCTCCATCATCAAAACTAGTGCTAAGCAAAACAACTGTATCAAACTATACAATCGCTGAAGTAGTTCTCCTGTCCTCACCAATATGTTGCTCAGGCTTGATTAGGGAGATCAAAATGCTCCAGCCTTCTGACTAATACAAACCTCAGCACATTTTTGGATCTTTCTTCTTCCTTCATAACTTTGTCAACTCTGCTGAGTAATGACTGTTATGTATTTTGCATGCAATACCTCATCTAAATAAGAAGGTGAATTTACTTCAGCCTTTGTTTTCTACTCAATCAAAACACACAGCTGTTGCTACTACAGAGCCCACCTTAGACCTTATTTTACGGAACACAGATTCGTCTCAGTCTAGTGAAGTGTTTCGGTCATATGAGTATATTTAAGATTCACGTAAATCTTTCAATGTGCGGTAGCACAGTGAAATCGAAGCAATTTCTGCACTCTGACATAAAATAGAACACTCGTAACCCAAATCATTTTCCAATGCAAAAGTTTACTGCAGTGAGAATAACTATAAAAAACCTCCAGTAATTTATTTTTTGGGAAAGAAATAGCCAGGGTCCTAAAAATGTATTAGGAAATGCAATATTTACCTCACAAGGCCCTGCACCTATGGTTTCAGCCACAGCACAGATTTCAGACTCATTCACAGTGATCTTCCCTTTGAGATATTGGTTGCATTTCTCATTTCCCAAAATAAACAGGTTTGCGACTCGGAGAAGGCCATCATAGTTAACTACTACAATTGAAAAGAGAACAAAAAAATTATTCTATTTTAGGGGAAAAAAAAGTATTTCAAGATACAGTCTAGATAAACTTATGCATGTAATTTCAGTTATTGTACTTTCTCTCCAATACTCACATTTTTATCTATCCCCACTGTTATCATGCTTTTGTATTTTGGATTTCTTATATTTTCTGCAAATGGGATTTGCCAGACATTTGTTTGGTTTTCATGTCTGTTCAGTTCTCTGAGAATATCTGGATAAGTATTTAGTATTAGAATAAAGGGCTGGGCAACTGGGCTTACTCTACAGCTCACCACCGGCTTGCCCAGTCATCAAAGACATCAGAAAAAGAGCCTGGAAATGTTATCACTCCATCAGTGGATGGAGGATCCTGCTCCCTGCCTTAAACATGAGTTAATGTGTAACAGTGCCTGCCAAGGCCTAGGGAAGGACGTGTGACTTGAAAAATACTGTAGCAGAGTGGAGTTTTTCTCATTCTGTGCTGGCTCAGCTACCCTGAATGACTTTGTGCCTGCAAGGGCAGAGCCACAGCCTTGTGCAATCTCCATTCATCAGTGTGAAGGTCAGGAAGCAGGAGCCCTGTGGAGCTTACTCTTGTTCTACATGTCGAAAGACAAGCCTGTACAAGCTGCAAAGATAAATAAAGGGTCTGGACCTGCCCATTCTCTGCACAGCCATCAAAAGAAAATGCCAGGCTTGCTCTCCACTGACTTATTATCCTGTTTTCTTGAAAAAAATGGATGTAACACTTCTTCCTTCCCTGACCGAGATTCTGTGAGGATTATAATAAGTAGTGCATAAAATATAGTACAAAGTCCTTGGATGACAGATGTTATGTATTTACTGTATTACATAACTTCACAACATTGCAAATTCCTTATCAGTTCTCTTAAGCTGAGCTTTCCTGTGATGCTGTACTGTGCTCCAGCCCGACGTCCCTGTCCCCCAGACAGCCGATGCCCCCGGAGGATGGCTAATATGGACATGCTGGGAACATCAAAGGCAGCCATTTGGGAGAGGGCTGGTACAGATTAATTGCCACCCACAAAGAAATGGCAGAGTAGTGGCTACAAGGAAGACAGCCTCAGAATTCCAGCCTAGTTTCTGCTCTGCTTCCAGGACAGTGTGAGTATATTGCTGCTGCTTACTCAGGGTCTGTGGCAAAACAACATTTGAGCACAGTAAATATTGGAGTAATTATTGTCAACTGGCAGCTATTAACTTTTTATCAACACATAATTAGCCAGATATAGCATTTACTAGACTAAATAAATGTCTGTTCTCCCACATATTTGTATTTTCTTCACACAAAACTGTGTTTAATAAACATTAGTAAGGTTGCAAAGTCAAGTACTCAAAAGTTAGGAAATTCCAGACTTAGAGTTGTCTGTGCATCCCTAGTTTACTGTTATTGAGCATGTTACTAAAGTCTTTGATTATATGTTTCTGTATTAGTGTTTCCACAGGGGTCTGCTTTGGGTTACAGAAAGAGACTGATCAAGTAGATGAACAAGAATTTGTCAAAAAACCCTGTGAACACTCTGCAGAGCAATTCTGCTATTTTTTTTTTTTAACATGCAGATCAGTATTTTTCTCTAATTCATTCCTTGAAGTGTTTCAATCATTTTGCCTGTCACTGAAACAAAAACAAAGAAAAAGGAGAGACTAGTGGAAAATATTTCATATTAGATTAACTTGGATAAAAAGCTCAGAGATTTACAAAATTAGAAAAAAAAACCAATTCCATTTTATAACAAGAAGTGTTGGACAACCGTGGCATCAGGCAATACCAGCAGCCTCACCTATAATGACAAGAGGAAGTAAGTTGTCAACGTATTCATTTAGTTTTTAAAAATAGTTTCTTACATCCAGTGTATCCCCATCCATAAACACTGCAGCTGGTCTTCTCTGGAATGGTACATCCAGAAATGGGCAATCGGATTATTTCTACAAAATTTGTCAATATAGCAGGTCTGAAAAGAGGAAAAAAAAATAGGTAGAATGGATTTTACTTAAACTTCTAAAATGCGTTTTAAAAATTACATTAAGTCTATTATAGACCAGAGCAATTAAAAACTGTGCCAATACTTTTCCTTTCATTTTCTGTCTTTGAAGAATATGATGGATTCTTCTACCTATTTTTTGTACTACAGCTGCTAACTGTCAAAAAATTCTTGAAATGCTGTCACCACTTTTATATTATTTAACTTGGGTTTTAATCTTAAAAGTAAGTAGGGATGGCATTTCATTTGAATATATAGGTTTGTTAATATGGAGAAAGTTTGAAAGCTTGTATATACACAAGGATCTCAGCTGCAATCTGGTGCTTATTCTATAAATTGAAACCATATACTAGTCCATGTGGGTATTTTGTGGGTTTCCTTTAAATCTCCCAATAAACCTAAACATGGTTATCAGGAAAAAGAAAGTGTAGGCATGATTTTTCAGGAGTAACATCTGTTTTCTGAGTAATGTAGATGGACCTGCACTTCTGCATATACTAAGCAAAATTCCTTTCAGCTGGAAGTTTACCCCGTGGAGACAGCATCTGTAGTATTGGAGAAAGTAGAGCAATGAACCTGCAAATCTCATTTAGGAAGAATCTCACCCATCAGATGAAAATCCCGGAATTCACGACGGCAGCTACTAACCTGCTGAGTTTCAGTAAGACCAAATCTGACCCTGCAGGGCCATACACCAACTGGGAGATATTCCGCACTTGTCTACGCTTCTCCTCTCCCTTTCCTTTGATATTATGGACTCCAAGCCAGGCTTTGTAGTCTTTCAAATCTTTGTACCTAAATGAGGCAAAGTTGGTTATGATTTTGCTGACTTTATAATAAAATTACTAAAAAAACCTCTGCTTAATATGATTATGCTGGAAGATCTTAACTAATGTTCTTCAGCAGAAATGGCTTCATGCTGCCAACTGCTATTCCAAAATCAACATGCTTGGATATAAGGTTTTGGCCTGAAGCCGTTACATAATTTTATCTTTAACTGTTACTAAAATCTAATTTTTGTTTCATAATAGTATCCAAATATTTAAATCCTTGGACAGTATGAACCTTTGAACTTTTTTAGATTTACCCAAGTCTTCTATTTTATTTTGTCCAGTTAAGCAGAAGGATGAGATTATTCTCATAAAAAGGCAATTGTCTAACCATGACACTTGGAGAATCTATTTATGCTTCTATGTAAAATAGCCAGGGCTATCTAGATTTACAGCAACAATAACAGAAAATACCAAGGTCCCACAGGCCTTTTATATCAAAAAAAAGCAGTGTTAAAGCCAAACAGGAGGGAAAGCTGCTGCATTCAAGTTGAAGAAGCATTGTGCTGATCAATTAATGAAAGTAGATGGATTTTAATATTGCCAAGCTACGGACTACTGTACCGAGAAGGGAAACACTGCCTTGCTGTAAGAACCCACTCTTCCTTTATCAAAGTACCACCACAGATATGCTTATTCCTGGAGGGAAAAAAGAAAAGAAAAAAGGTTAAAACCCCCCAAAAAACACTAGCATTAGTTAATACATAGTCAAAAAGTTTAAAGAGTGCTTTGCTCGCCACACATGTTTGCTGGTGAAAAGTGGCAGACTGACAATATGAGGAAACTTGTCCCTGTCCCTTTGCTCTACAGTTTCAACACTTACAGTAACATGACTTTGGAGAGCTTTACTCCAATGTGCAAAAACCAGAAAGAAAGACAAATTCAGTTACTCCGTTCATTTAGTGGTTTCAAAGCTGAATTTGTAATAAGACACCTAATTTAAAATTAAAAAAAAAAAAAAAAAGGGGCCAATTCTTTGTAACAGGAACTGGACTGAAACTTTCAAGCAAGTCCCCAAACTGCCACCAGATGTAAACAACTTTTGGTCATTATTCATGTAAGTATTATTCAAAGCATTGACCTCAAGGTGGAGAGTTCCTATTTGATTACAAGCCCTATGAGATTTGCGTCCCCACATACTTCAGTTGGAAACAATCTGCAGTGTATGACATCCAACATGTGATTATAGAAAACCTGAAGCATAATATATCAAGTAAAATTAAAGCAATTAAGCATGACAGTTCTTTAAAAAAAAAATTACTGTGGAATGTAGATTAATTAGTTTCCTTCTTTGTGCCTCCAAAATCACATTTATTTTCTGTAGCTCTTTGGAAAGTGAATCAGAATTGTCAGCAATTTGGGAAAAGCTTAAAATCTCACAATTTATAAATTCAAATCACACAAATGTTCAAAGCTTTGCAAAGAACTACTGGATGGATACCAGACTATATATGGAGTTCAAAGACAGCAGGATAACACAGAGCTTTGCCTTTTTAGTTTTTTTAATCTTATTTTGGTTAAGGAGAAAAATATCTGGTCCAAAAGGCTGTAGTCTTTCTAAAATGTAGGTTCTAGCTTGTTTTATTTTAAAAATATCACAATCAGGAGTATAACTGTGTTCTTCCATGTTATGTTTGCATCACTTACTATCTTATTATACGCAATTTCATCATCTCTGTTAGGAGATTCATTAGTACACATAGAAAGGTTAATTCCTTATTTAAGTGTGGGGCAAATTTAGAGCTGGTTCCATGAAACAGATGAAATCCATTGAAATACACTTAAATATACTTGGTTACGGATTCTGGATTAGATATCTAAGAAAATTTCATCGATCAATTTAAAATTTAGAAGTTGGCTTTGGTTACCAAATACACATAGTTTCCAAGTTTCACTGGGCCTTCACCATTCAGACACAGCAATTCCATTTTGAAGTGTACAGTTAGGTTTTCTTGCAGAAAGTTCAGCATTCATTAAATTTTGTTTCAGACAATATTTTATTTGCTTCCTTGGTAACAATACAAAATAAAACTACATTTTTATGCCCACATGTAATACTTGAAGATATGTTTTGCTGCTGGAGTATTCCAGGAATCCCTTATTCATAAAAGGATCTGCAATCATTTAAGCATTCATCTGTTTCATGGAATTTTATTGCATAGCATAAAATTCAACTACCCTAACAATAGCTATTTAAATTTTAGGCACCCAGATGTAATTCACCTCACCTGCCTAAAAGTTCATCAAATATCAAGGCTACTTTTAAAACAGTGCAAAGGGTAACTTTTCCAGGGAGTGATTTAGCCCACCTGTCTGGTTACTTAGT
The DNA here is from genome assembly GCA_013398855.1 of Mohoua ochrocephala. Classification (NCBI taxonomy): domain Eukaryota; kingdom Metazoa; phylum Chordata; class Aves; order Passeriformes; family Acanthizidae; genus Mohoua; species Mohoua ochrocephala. Next base: position 113,210 of record VZTA01022518.1, on the reverse strand, counting down.
CTAAGAATATAGTGATCTTCCTCTAGAAATGTCTTTCTGAACCATCTGATGCACTCCCAGAAAGGTCTAGATCTGATGGATCTCATAAGATGCAAAGATTACCAAAGATGGGAAGAACCACCCCAGAATTTCTCTAGCAATGAAGCGATGTATAAAATATATTTTTTATCTTTTCCTTTACTCTCATTTTTCATTTAATACCTCTTTTGCAACATAGTTTTAAAAGAGATGATGAATCATAAGCTAAGAGAATTGAGCTTTACTTTAGTCTGGCCCAGCAGACAAAGGAAGGTTTTTTTTACTTTTTTTTTTCCATGATAGAAGAACCAGCGCCAATGCATGATATATATCCTGTTATAAATTAATGATTCACACTTCCAGCTGATGAGTTACGAACCAGAGTAAAGAACATAGGAAACAGCCATTCTGTTTTCTGGCTTTTACACAGCAGCAAAGATCTGCCATAATGTAACACATGTGTTATACACAAGCTGTATGTGTCAGGGTCTTATTTTACAGTATGAAAAGGATTTCCTTATAGCTCCTACTTTTTTTTTTTTTTAATACCAAATAAATTTTAATTGCGTCCAATGACATAAGGAGAGAGCTCAATTTGACACAGGTATAAATCCTGAATCCTATACTTCACAACTAAATGCTCTGCCATCGAAGTGAAAATATTGATCTGAAATCAATTTTATTCTAACAGTCTCTAAAATAAACAGTTTAATGCTGAATGCTAAGCGAATATTATGAAAAGGTCTGCAGTAGCTAATTGAAAGAGCAGAACACTATGAGTGCTTTGCAGGTTCATGTGTATAAGTTGATGATAATGAACTTATAAAGTATTTCACTAGCAGAGTGAATACTATCGCATCACCTGACATTAGAGGAATGCTGATTATCTGCTTTTACAGAATTTAACTGAAATGTAGAAGTATTCTCATTATGGTCAACATTTTCTACAATTTTAAAATGAATATCCTAGTAGCTGTATTGCCCTGTTAATCAAAGCGATAGTTACCTGTATGTCAAACTAACCACCCATCCTTCGTTAGTTTGTGTTGGGATTCCATTTACAACTCTCAAATGTTTTGTTGAGGCACAAGGAATGGCAGTATCTGAAAGCAGGTCCAGAGATCACATTTTACTACAAACAGTGGTAGGAAACCTGCACAGTTGCACATAAGGACCACAAGAAGGTCAATATTCATTATGGATTAACTTTCCTGCGCTAATGCCATATATTTCTAGGCCATCATAACTACTTCAGTGAAGCTGAGTAGGTCTACTTAAATATCCATAGGAATATAAAATACATATATTTAAATAGTTTTCTTGAGATTTACATAGTTAAAAAGCAAACACCGAAACTCATTACCAAATCTCACCACTGGCAAGACATGACAGTGAGAACGGATAAAGGAGTGTAATAAAGCTATTCCCCATTTTTGTCTTTTAAAATTAATTTTGCTCAGTCTGTATGGTGGGTTTTTTATAACTTTAGCTGACCTTTATCTTGTGTCCCAACTGGAAAGAAATGTCTAAACTTAGATGATAGTCATGCACTGCGCAGTTCATGTACAAACTTACCATCCAAACTGGTTGTAGTAGGAGTTGTATCACCTTCACCTAGACAGACACATAAGATAGCCATAATACAAAATTAAAATAAATTTAAAAATCGAATAGAGTAAAATTCAACAGCAAATGGCATATTGTTAACTTTATGGTTCACAAAGTTTTAAACTTCAGTGATTTCTTTAATACACTGCAAAAGCAGTATTTAGTAAGGATTAACAAGAAGGCAGAATTTTATTCCAATAGAATGAAATAAGAAATAAACATTTTGTAACAGGAATGTCAAGCATTTTTCTTCTTGGCTGAATCCTGAAGACATCAGGCTGCCTATCATGTTCAATTTACATGTTTCATTCAAACAAGCAAATGCTGAAAAACGAACTTATGACTTTCCTATAAGCTTTCAGGAACTTTAGAAATCATGTGATGAAATCCAAATAAGACTGGAAGAAATTTTCGGTTCCTTAAAAAATTTCAAAAGTAATTTTAAGTTCCTATCAGCAAAAACTCATTCTTATCAAAACACGTTCCCCAAAATCTGGTTCCGTTCTTCCATCTAGTCCAAGTAAAAAAAAATGGTTTCAACAAGTTTGCTTAAATTTGGTTCAAAATTTTTGCCTTCAGTGACACGTACAGAGTGACCCAGCATTATGAGCTAGAGGTACAGGTGTAGCTGCTGAAAATTTGCACAAGGAAAATTTAAACAGTCTCCTCCAACTAGACTTCCATCATCAAACAAATATATATATACATATATACACACACACACACACACACACTATTGGTGTGTATATATATTTTTTATATATATATATATATAGTATTTTAGTACTAGTCCATATGAGTTACAATTGTAAAACAGGCATATAGAATACATCCTTAGGAATTCACAGATCCAAATAATGAACTCAGAATAAGTGAATAAAAAGTATATCTCTTCAGCTGTTATTCTTCATTTATATTGACACAAATAACCTTTTGCACAGTTTGTTTACTCTTCACATAGATGCCAAAATATCACCTGAGACTTCAAATACCACTTCTTAGAGACGCTGGAGTTCAGACTATGAGGAAATGCAGCAGATTGCCACTAGGAATGAGTGTAACCTCTAGAGATCACAAACATGCATTCAAAAGCCTGATTTACCATTTAAGTGTTCTCCCAGGACATGCAGCAAAGTAACTTAGAAATAAGAACTGAAGAGAAAGATTTTGAACATAAATGTGAATTGCACATTTTTCAGCATAAAACTATCTTTTTCTACTTGTCATCAGTTTATTACTGAATTCCCTAGGATTCTTAATTCTGTTTATTTAAGCTATTTAGATTTAAACATTCAACTTTGGAGGCATGATTTTCCTAATTCTTGCCAGGAGTTAAATCACCCCATAAACATCCGAAAGCAGAATCTAATCTTTATAGCACATATACACTTCAGCATACATATAGGGAGTTATCCTAACATTACAAAGACAGATCACACAAAGAGACTCTGAAGCTTGTAGCCCAGAAGATAACTCTGCCTGGGTTTCTTGAGGCCACAGCCAGCATTCTGACCGCTAGACAATTCTTTGTCTCCATCCAGCCCTCATTCAATAGCTAGATCTGCTGGAAAATGTTTGACCATCTGTAATAGCCCCTTTGTGCTCCTGCTGCATAAATAAGCCTTGAAATCTCCAAGCTGGTCAAGGAAAAGAACCCCTTGTTCATATATTGCACAAGCAGCTTCTGTCTGCTCCTTCTCAGTCACGCACAATTGATTCTTGATAGAATCACACATTTTCTGGTGCCACAAGTGACAGTAGTAAGGTGTGCATATGCAAGTGACACCGTGGCTTCCCTGGGACTGCACAGCTGACAATGCCAGAGGCGTACCAAGTACTCACATCGAGAAATAGGGCAGTAATCCCAGGGAACAAGAGGATCATCTGTGTAACACCAGGGACCATGAAAATCATCATCTGGATTGCGGCAATAGTTTTTCTTCAGTTTACTAACATCTGGTTCTCTGAATATTTGTATATGCCTACAGGGAAAAAAAAATTCAAAGTGTTGAAAAGCTTTATACTATAGCCCAAATTTTCAAAGGTTAAATGTTGCTTTGCTCCACATTGTATTATTAGCTGATTGAGAAGCCTACAGGTCAGGGTTTAGGGCTGGTTAAAATCAAAGGGAGGATGAGACCCAAATATTTGCTGGATCTGGGTCCAACTTTCCTCTAGTTGGTCTCTTAAGCACTATGTCCACTGGAAAACTGGGAGGCTTCTACATCTCCCACTCAAGCTAAAATCTCTAGATACCCTCAGGAGGGATCGCTATACTGATTAGAAGAGTGCCTGTGATGCCCTCAGCAAATCTGCAGGCCTCTCTGGGGAGCACAGGTACCTTCTCCTGGAGGTTAACAGCACACAGGAGCATTGAATCTACAAAGCTGAATCAAAGGCAAAAGAAAGGCAAACTAAGAAAGTTAGCAAGGATGAGCAGCCGGCAAGGAGAAAGATGAATGGCTCAGACAAACTGCAGAGATGGGTCACCTAAGTTTCAAACCTACATGGAGCACTTTAGACGTGCAATTTTGAGGTCAAAATCTGATGTTTATTTTTGGCTTGTCAGATACAAGGATACAGGCTTCCTTAGTTACAGCTGTACTGCTCCTTTAGTTCATAGCCAACCACACATGCTGCCTCTAGCACACCCATAACCAAAGAAACTGCTGCAGCGAGACAGATGACTCCCCAAAGAAGTTCCCAGATGGAAAATGTGTGGGAGTAAGAAAAGAAAGGCTGATCTGTACTCTGTTAGATGAATGCAATTGCATCAAGTATCCAGTAGGTTTGCACTGTCTCATTCACAGCAAACTAAGACTTATCAGGCTTCTCAGAAAGCAGGAGCTTAAACCTCTGTTTCCCTTACATGGGCAGCACAGTGCAATACGAATCCTCTCTCTCACCGTCTGTGGGAAGAAACACGTGTAGCCCAGGTGATGATTCCAGACAGGGCCACTGAAGTCTGCCTTTTGCAACACAGCCTCCTCAGAGGCTGACTTCCTGACTTACACAGTCCTTCCAGAGGGCAATGGCTTAAATGTTCAGCACTGTGACTCAATAACAAGTACCCAAGCTAATACTGACACATTTGCATCAGTTTCAGAAACTAAAGGAAAATGAAGGAGAAACTACTTCCATCACAGCCACTAGTGTGTGTGATATCTCATACATAGCAAAACTTTTTATGAATCCCTTATTTTATGTATAGTTCTGATAATTCATTTTACTTCAACAAATAAATTAAAGTAACTTGCCATTTCTACTACTTGAATATGAAGCCAAAGTAATGATAAACAACAGAAATTGCAGGTCTTTTTAATGGCATTTCATGTCAGTGTCACTAGATTGTAGACTCAAGAGTCAGTTTCAGGCTGCAAGGGACATTAGGTGGTTTCAAGTCCAGCCTCCTCCTTGAAGCAGCATGAGCTATGAGATGAGGTTGACGAGATAACCATTTCCTGTCTCATTCCTACTATCCTCTCATTGCACCAAACTTTCAAGGACAAGGATGGGGGAAAAGAGGCCAGTAAACTAAACACTGAGAAACATCCCAAAGCCTGCAATTAGTGGTTAGCCCGAACAAAGTCATGTTGTGCAATGTATTTAAACACGAAGGAAAAAAGAAAAAGACAAAAATAAAGATTAGGTAAACAAAGATATTAAAAGCTCCAGGGCATAAGGGGCTACTTTAGAATCAATGCAGATGAAAAAGAGTTGCCATCTGGAGGCAGTATTTATTCAGGACTCACTGAACCATCTCTTTCTCTTTAATATGTACCCACCTACGTAAGTCTTCAATATTTTTGTCCCATGTGGAGCAAGTTAGCCCAAATCTTGTCCTGGATAGATTCCCCATGTAAGTCTTGCCATTGCCTCGATAACAATCTGAAAAAAGAATGTTGAGACAAAAAAGTGGAGGGTGATTGTGCAATATTGAGAAGAAAACTCTTCCTTTCCATCAGTAATCCAAATTATTAAAGACGAGTGTTGTGTTTAGTCAATGCTGTACACTGTTAATCAGACAATTGTATAAATCAGATCAGAAGAAAAATGGAAAATCGTTTCCTGATTTACCTACGTAATCTCCTGTTTGAGACCTTCATTCTCAACACAGTAGCATTTTAAATTTTATCTTACTTAGATAAACTGGGAAAATTTCTTTCATAAATAGTTGGTTTGTGATTAATTTAGAAGGGTCACACAGAATATTCTAAAAGTTGTCAGAAGATAGTTTATACAAATCCAAGAAAAATGGTTCCCTATTCCTCCCTTCACAAAAAACAGGCACTCAGTTTAGCTTTGTGTGTCTTCCAGATACTGGCAACAGTATATAATTCTAGACTTAAGTACTACTTCAGCAAAATCAAAAAATCAACATGACTTTAATTTTAATGTAATTCAAAAACTTGCCTGTTCGCTCCAGCAGAAGTCATGTTTAATTCATAAGCTTTTAGCACAAGCCTTTTTGAGACTTTTCAAGAGGATTGTTTAAAATGCTCAGTACTATGAAGACATTTTGCATAAAGCACTTAATTTCATATTCATCAGTATTTTTACTTTTTGATAATTGATACTTTACAAGAAACACAGAGTGAATATAAAAGTTTAATCCTTGCTTTGATATAAGCCTTGCAACCGCAACTTTTTCAAATTTATGAGAAAAAGTGGCTAAAACTTGGAGATGGAGCTGTTAATGCAGCCTGATGTAGGGTTATAGGTCCGAGGTCTTAGCCTCAGTTTATGCTGTGATTGACATCCATTCAGGATGCAACACTACTCCTCACAGTAATGCCAAGACCTCATGGGAAAAACTTTTGCATGACGACTCAGAATGAACCTCACAGGCAGAGGTAGGTAAGAACGCAGAGGATCAATCCCTTCCAGACAAGGAGGGACATGCAAGAAAAAAAAAAAAAGGAAAAAAAAAAGACTGTGAACCAAGGAAATCATCTCAGCTGTGGAAAAAGGCCTTTCAAACTAAGAAAGGTAAAGACAGTAGAGCAGATACATAGATTCACCTTGTCTAAAAATCAGATCCAATCAAATCTTTGCTGCAGCTTTCCCTGCTGGAATCAAAAGTTAAACTGAGAAATGAATCTCATTTACACCACAATGAATCCCAAGCATATGAATAAAGCCAAAGCGGAACTGCATAGGTGTAATACAGATACAACTTCTTCAGTTTTCAAGCCTGTCTACTTGCTGTTTGGAACAGAAGAGCATTCACTTAAAATCATGTTATCACCCTTTCCTCTGTTACCTTGTTCATTTGATACATCACACTTGGGAATCTGGGAGCAATAACCAATACGGATGTTTGGGTCAGTGGTAAAACACCAGGGTGATTCAGATCCATCTGGATTTCGGCAGTAGTTCTCCCTCAAATCCCTATAAAAATAAATATGTTAGCTCGGAGCAGGGATAACCTAAACCCGCCAATGTGGTCCATTGTTTTTTGTTATGAATTAACAAAAATACAGACTCCTTCAGGTCTCTGTCTTACTGATCAGTGTCAAGTGCAAGGAGATGAGGAGCCAATAAGAACACAGTGTCCAGAAAAAAATATTACTTGTAATAAGAATATGTTTATAGGAATTCATTTTCAGCCGACATATGTTTTGACAGGATATAGGATTTCATTTGAAGATTAACAATATTTTCATTCAGGATCCTCCATCAAAATTTGCATGCAACTGACATTGGATACACCTGAAATACATTGCAAGTGCTTTTAAATACAAACACTACCAATGTGCTTAAAACTCTCTACACTTTGAATGGTTCTGCTGAGTGTGGAGAAACAGAGTGCTGTACACTATCACTGACTCATTTAAGAAACTGAATCGTGGAAAATAAAAAAAGAGTATGTTGGAATTCTATACAGCTGTTACCTTCAAAGTAAAAGCTAGTCACAAGGGAACATCTTTAAATGTCTTTTGCAGCTTGCATGAAATAGTCAAACCTCTTAACTCTAAGTTTTATTTCCCCATCTCCTGACAGTTGTTGCCATGTTCTGTGCATCTCCATATTTCACTGTATTTTTTCCATCTGCAGCACTTACTGATAACAGACTATGGAAAGAATGGGCCTACTACTGTAATTCTTACTGATATTTACCCATCAATAAAGATATTTAGCACAAACTGGGCTGTGCCTCCATTCTGGTCAGCAAGATTTCCTCTATGCTTAGTTAAAAAAGGACTGAAAGAACATTACTAAGGTAACTGCCTAAAATTAGAAGATTATTCACACCTTGGGAGTTAGGAACCATACAGAAAGGTTTCATGACCACTGTAAAAGCAGTCCAATTGATGCAACTTAATTTTGTAATGAGACAGAAAAAGGATTTAAAATATTAAAGATGAAAGAAGTGTTTTCAAATATTATAAATGTTAAGTATTGCCAAGAAGATGACATTTAGGTAATATTTAGGCCATATTAAGTTAAAGTCAGAAATCAAACTGCGAAGAAGTTTTTAGTTCCATGAAAAAAAGCAGTGGTAATGTTTCAGCACTGTTGGGATTCAGGTCCCATTCTGGAACACATCCAGACACTTCACAATCAAATTGGTGAATACAGGCTTGAAGGAAAAGTTCATAAAAATCCCTAAGGTTTCACACAAGTTCATCTAGAACTACTACTTTGAGATCTGAAGGACTGATTTTCCCAGCCTCATAAGGTTTTGAGCCTCAGCAGGTAGAGGGGATGCATCAGGACACGGAGCAGGGACAGGGGCCCTATGGTCTGCTCCAGTGGCATGAATTGTTAAACATTTTAAAACTCAGCTCTTTTCCCACTGCAGTAATAACACCCACACATCTGTACTCACTTGCATTTGAAGTTCTCAGGAGTGATGTTGTGCTGGTGAGGAAACTGGGAGTCCCACCTCTGGCACTGGATCCCACTCCATATGGTGCTGACGGTGCCACGGTAGCCCTCACCCTGTCCCCGAACACACGTTGTCGTCTCAGCCGCCGCCTCTGTGCTGTTCACCACGCTTTCGTCTGCAGACCCAGACAAGAAGTGCTGTTTCATTGTCTTAAGAATGGCTCAGGATGTCAGGTTTGAACTCCACATTACTGATGGAGTCATGGCTTACGCGATGTTCAAATCATGGTAATTGCTGTTCTTTGGTGAAATTGCCAATGTGATTAGAGAATAATTTTTTGCTCCTCACATTTACAACATCCACAAAATCGAAGTAGGTGCTGGACTTTATGCTAGTTTATCCACTTGCATGCAAAGAATCTGCAATATTTTCTTGCGTGAGACACCTGGCCTATGCTGTATCACTGGAGATCAGAAGATATTCCTGGTTACTTTTTCCAGCTCAGCAAATATCATTCCCTCAGCTTTAAAAAACTGAGTGACCACCCACATGCGCACTGTTAAACATGGTAACACATATTTGTAGGATTAAAATGCAATTGGGTTTCTCTAAAGAATTCCCAGAATATCAGGTCACAGGAAGAAAAGATGCAGATAAAAAACAATAATAAAATAAAAGAATATAAATCCTATTATAAATTAATGTGCTAAATTCTCCTAGAAGGGTTTTTTTTATTCCTCATATGGTTAAAAGAGGGAAAAAAAGGCCCAGCTTTTGAAATCAAAGATTAGTATTCTCTACAGAGAGAAAAATGTTTTAAAGACTAACAAATTCATCAGACTCAAGATCTCTTACAGATGTTGATATACTCTGCACTCACCCTGGTGTGGGCTGTCTTGAACTAAATTCAGAAAAACAGTGGTTTTTAAATGACTCATTCACATAACTTGAAAGTCTCTTTTTATTATGCAATTTTCGTAATTGCAAATTAATGGCACAGATATTGCATCAGATATATACAAAGTGGTACAAAACTAAATACACTGTAATAAGAGCAACACTTCTGCAATATCCTCAAAAGTTCCCAATACGATACTTTTAAAAAGTAACTCCATGTCTGTCGGCAATTGCTATCGTTCACAACACTAATTTTATTAATTATCTTAAAAGTATTAGTTGCCAGCAATGAGTATGTTAACAAAGTTCTTTAATTAGTTTTCTTCAAATGGTCCAGTGAATAGAACAGTATTTGTGTGTTACTCATAATGTAGTTCACTCCTGGCAACTTGAGCCAGTTCCACGAACTTGGAGAAAATATGGATCTTAAGGAAACCAAATGTCATAACAGATGGCTTTGGCTGATTTGCTGACTGATCTTAGACGTTAAAGATCATTTCCCTGTCAGATTATAACATCAAGTTTTGCAGTTGAATTATACATTTATCCATGCATCCCTTTTTCTCTTCATCTGGTTGATGTTTTTAAATCAGTGTTTCATGGTCAAATTCACTTCCTGTCCCTCCTTCCCAAGGCAAACGTTGTCCTGTTTCAATAGGATTTTGAGTTCCAAGCTCTTTCCAAAGTCAAAAGGATATGGCACTGCAAGTACCACAAGGAGGTTTCTGCAGGCTGACAAATGCACTCTTCCTAGTGGACTCATGAAGCAGGCTTGCAGCTAGTAACTGTATGTTTAGTCTTTATACATTGCTTTTTAAATAATTAGACTACAAAAAGATGGATTCATACAACTAATAGTAATAAATAGCTGCAATATTTCAGTTTTCCATCATAAATAATATATGAAAACAAATGGAGTCATGTTCTAAAACAGCTTCTAAACTGATTAGAGTGAACATTGCTGTGCCACATTCAAATACATATTAGGTTTTTTTAAAAATACATACATTTTTAAAAAACTTACAA
>VZTA01022518.1:67630-102782 GCA_013398855.1 Mohoua ochrocephala | reverse complement strand
GGGGGGCAGGGAGAAGGGTTTCCTAAGATGATAAGATGATAAATGTCAGCATACACCCCGTCTTCATAATAGCTCCTAAGTAAATTAATAAATTACAACTACATAACTCTAGTAAAAAATCTTCTTAAATAATACTAAAAATGAACAAAAAAATCAGCCAAATACAAGCTGTTGCAAAGACCTTATCTATACACAACAAGTTACTGTTTCAACAGTAATGAAATGTATAGTGCACCTACTCTGTACTCAGTCATGCTAAAGAAAAAGTAATCAGTTTCGTGTTTGTATATCATTATGTGGGATTGGGGTTTTTTTAAATCACATGCCTGAAATGAAATAAGTAATGCATCAATTGATTTAAGCAAGGCCATAGTAATTTTGAAGAGCATTCCTTCTTTTTGCATCTGCAGATACACACAGCTCATCGTCGAACCTTACACTGTGTGTCTGGACAGTGACCTCTCTCTGTAGATCAGATTTTACAACTTGGCCATGTCAAAAACATGCAACGTAAAGGCACCAGAAAAACTTAACTTTCACATTGTCATGAATACTTGCACAGCCAATCCACTTCTGGAAAGACTTGCACTATAATGACTAAGAGAGAAATTATTTCAAAATCTACGACGTAATTATCTGCTACTACTTTGTGGTGGCTCTCAATAAGAATTCTAGTAATGAGAAGGATCACTAAAAGATTCTCATTTTAATTAATAAAGCAGCTCCATTGTTCCAAAAGGTCCACAGAACCGTCCCCAAAATCTCCTTGCTGTACCACCTGCACAGACTACAAATGTCTCATTTTAAAACATGAAAAATGAGATTCCAAAGTATTTCTGAAATGTAATTCTGAGGGCTTGTGCCCTCAGAACTAATTCCCATTCTGGCTATTGAGTCTCGCAGAAGGCTCAAAACTTACCAGTCCTTGAGAAATCCTCATTCAGCTGGCGATTCCACAAACAGGCATGATGGGAACAGTCTCCCTGTTCCTGTTAATGAAAGTTGGGCTGGATGTGCACGGGAACAGGCAAGAGCTTGAGGAGCAGTGCCTGCCTCACCAGACACTGCAGACTATACAGCACTTGCCAAACTAAGAAGTGCCCAGGCTGTCCAAGCCTACAACTTAGAGAGTCATCTCCATTCCGTATCGGTCCTGTTGTTGAGGCTAATTATTCATCGTCCACATACCAAATTAACTAAATTTAATAACTCTGAGCATGAACATCAGACGTGCAGAGCATTGGTGAAAGAGCCAAGAATGCACTCACCAGTTCTCTACAAGGCTAAATCAAGATCAAGATAAAAATCTGTAAAACTGAATTCCCATCCTTGTCCCAGTAGTTCCTCTAAAATATAAATTAAGATCTGAAAATCCAAGGGTTTTTTCCAATGAGAAAGACACTATGAATTTAGTTAGATTAATTTAAAATCAACAAGCAATCCCTACTTTGCAGTACTTACTAATATTTCACAATGGAAGTTCCCAGGATTTTTTGCTTCAGTTCAACTTTTACAGTTCTGAACTGAGATTAAAAGTACTGTTAAAGAAAGATCACACAAAATACCATCTTATAAAAGACTACTATTAATAATTAATTCATTAAGTGTCACTACTTACTCCTGTAGGAAAGTTCCTTATGCACAGAAGAATTTGGTAATTGTTAGCAGCGTTTTGCTACTTTTGAACATTGTGGGTTTTTGTTTTCTTTTTTAAATTCTGGATGACTAAGATTAAACATGTAATTCAGACAGTTACACGAAGGGATTTCCCATTAGTAGTATTTCTACCTTCACATGTTCACTCTAAAGTCCCCAACCAAAGGGCAATAATGCAAAGATATCCTTTTTTTTCCCATAAAACCCTCCCTATTTTGAAACTTCAAAATACAAAACTTTATTAATAAGGGCCAGCTCATACATTCAGAGATGCTTAAGTAAAAAGATGAAACATTATCCAGAGCCTTATGTGTAAAGCCACAGATAGTCTTCCCAGTTCTGGTTCTCAGAGCAATGCCAGCATGAGGGAATCAGCAGGGGCCTTGAGTCATTCCACAGCTGAGGTAACCAGCTAGATACTATTTCTGACTCTAATCCCAATGACCCAGAAGAAAATCCTGCACAAATTTTAGGTCAGTGGTGAGACTCCTGCTGACTTAAAAGAAGGTAGAGATTTTGCTGAAGAATTCATGTTCTTTCATGACGATACAACCTATGTATTTTTGGAAAAAGACGTAGTTGGAAAAGAAGCAGAGTCCTAAATTACATCATGAAGAAAATACCTGCTCTTGCTTACATTCACACAATGTCTTTTCTACAGCGTCAGTCAACAGAAGGAAAATGTGCCCTGATTTGTAAAAAATATTTTTAAAAGTTGATTCTAAACGTGATCCATGCAATTCTGCAACTATCAATAAGAAAGCTTGAGTGACATTTTGAAGCTGCTCATGCTCAATTACACCGCCTTCAGGCATCCCTTCCTCGAGCAATGGCATTCACAGTTCTGGGAAGTAGTTTAGTGGCAGCTCCTTCCTTTCCACATTTTCTTCCATACACTATGACATGGTACAAGAATGGAAGAAAAAAAGCCCACTGATTTCTGGAGTTATGCTTTTTTTCAGTAAAAACGTATGAGAACGTGAAGAAATAAATGATAGCCAAGCTCAAGAATCACAGCACTGAAGAACTCATTGTCACCTAAAACTTTCACACATACAGTTCAATTGTCCTTGAGAACAGAAAGGCCTTTCCAGGCTCTTCCAATGTCTACAACAAGGCTTTAATTAAAACAATTTTTATTTTAAATCTATTAAAAAAAACCCCAGATCTCCTCAGGTTTAGCGTTCTTAAATCGCACTTTCAAAACTATCATAGAAATGATGAAAAAGATTTGAGAAGGATCCTTTTTGAGGAAATGTGAATTAAGCTGTTGCATAAACAGTGAACACGGGACCTATTCTTTGTCTCCTTGTGAAGCAAGATGGAAGGTAACACTTTATCTACTACTAAATATCAGTCTCTTTTCACTACCTCCTTTCTATAAACATCTTTATCTTTTGCAAATATTAAGCTTAAATGAGTGTAACTTCTATTTGTTTACATACAATGATTCAACAAATAACTCTTTAATCAGAACTGTGCATTCAAATGGGCAGTTGAAATCTCTGTTTCTAAAGAACAAGTAATTTAATATTGGTCGGCTTTTGTCTTCCCAAAGGCTGTAGGCACACTGCAGCAGTTCATTTTAGATCTAGATTCTCAGTTTTGGTGTTTTGTTACTTGCTCCTTCCCATCAAACTGAGGCCTTTATTGAATTTTCTCAAGGCTTTTCGGGCTCTGGTCACCCCTGATTACTGTCAGTGATTACTGGTGGCAAAGGCTAAATCCGTAGTAAAGGCATCTGGTTTGGTTGGACATCGCGTAGGCATCAATGAAACACTGTCCTTAACAAAATAATTCCAAAAAGCTCTGCAATTCTCAAATGACTGATATAGGTAACTTCCTTTATGGGCCTCAGCATCTTTCTGATTGCCCTATAGCTCATCCATAGAGGAGCTGCTACCTGTTTGGGGTTTTCTTAAAGTAGTATTAGTTCCCTACTTCTGTCTTCCCTGTAGTGAATGTCCTCATTCATGCCAAAATAACAGTCATTTTCCTTTTTCATGTTTGCTGGCACTGCTTCCATTTCTTCATTTCATCCTACACTTCTTCATTGCTGTTAGTTGTCCTTTTATCCTCTCTTCTAACTAAAAATTGTCTCAAGCCAAAACCACAGACACATATGTAAGCAACTTCAAACCAGTCCTGGGGTCCCCAAAGTCTTAATCCAAATCCAGTTTTTGCAGCTTGAGCCATCTCTAATTCCTAATTGCTCCTGTCATCTCTTTCTCACAGCCCTGGCTGTAAGCCACAATGTTTTATGCTGCATTCTGTGCTTGGAAGTAAAATTAAAATGCCCTCTCTCTCTTCAATCTTAAAACCATATTTATTTTCTAAACACTTCCTTCCACCAACTTTTTTGCTGAAAATTTTGTGTGTGAGTTGTTGTCAGCATTTTGGCTATAGAGCACACTAGCACTCACGACATGTAGCAAAAGCCACAAGCAGCATGCTGCCTTGTGGTCACTCCCCAAAGAGAGGACACCTACATTTTTGTATATGGTCCAAGGACATGGATTTGCAAAGCTTTTTTCCTAATTAGTATTTCTTGTAAATTAAATAAACAGTCTTCAGCACAGGAATTAAAAACCTGTGTGAGAATCCAAACCACAAAGCTATAAAGACCTATAACTCATGATGTTCTCTTTTTAGTGTTCTGAGATTGCAAACAGCCCCAGCTTCAGAAACACAGAGCAGCCACCGAAACCCAGAACAGCCAAGTGTTTTGGGCTCCCTACTACGAGGTGGGAAAACAGTTTTTTATGAACCTCAAGAAAAACAGAAAACTGAAAACAGGGTTTTGATATTTTCTGTTAGTATTCTGGCCATCAAGATGGTGATTTAACAGTAGCATCAGCAATAAACTCCCTCACTGAGTTACAAAGGAAAGCATCGAGCAGCACTGCATCTTACCTAGGGGGCAATGTCATATGCCTGTGAGAAATACCCTTTGAAAATATCTGCTGGATCAAGCTTTCCTTAAGCTTTCCTTTCCACTACTTTTGTATTTTTTCTCATATAGATTGCCTCACTAATTTCAAAAGACCTAGAGTTTTCTGCGGTGAAAATACAGTTTTACATGTGAAATTTCCACTGATTTTAATATATTTTCTAACTGAAGGAAAGAATTTCTAGTTCCTTCAGTGAACTTTTGCCTAGAAATGAGACAAAAGTCTTTCATCACAATATGTAAATCATTACACTGTGTTCTGGAGGGGTTTTTTTATTTCATTTTGATCTTTACCTTTTCTTCAGGACTCTACTACGATTTGGTGGACAAAGGTGATGATCCAGTAGTTTGCAGGAGATCTCCCACCCAACTATTTTATAAGGCTGAGACCAGACTGTAGATACTGAAAGTTGCACGGGGCGTAAGCTTACGTGACCAACAAAGCCAGATGTGAATCCTCAGAACACTGACACATCAGCTCAGGAAATGCCAAAGGATAAAGGTTTATAAAAGTTGCGTTTGTGAAACAGTCAGCTGTAACTTAGGGATACTTTTTTTCAAAATAATAACATTTTTACCAGGGGAAAAGAACAGTTCTAGTATGCTACACATGATTCATATGTTATCTAATAATTGGAGAAGTGTAGGAAGCACAGTTTAGTTTAGTTCAGTTTAGTTTAAAAAAAACAAACCACAAACCAAAACAAAACCCAAACCAACACAGGCCAAAAATCCAAAGCAACAGCTCCTCACTTAATGGAGTAACTAAAGAATTGAAAGATGATTCAGTTGCATAGCTAAGCCAGTCTGTGTTTACAAAGGGGAAGACTGAGCTTTCCTCTTTACCAAAGATTATCAGTAAGTCTAGATACAATGACATGAATTAGTACTGTAGGTCACAGGTAAGACTTTCAGCATGGGTGTGACTTAATGGGTGCCTGACCCAAAGCAAGAAGCAATCCTGGTGAGTTTCTTCTGTCTCTAGAGAACCTGATTAGACATTGCCCAAGGTATCAAAACAACTTTGCCTTTTTTACAGTGGAATAATTTTGATAGTTTAACTACCTTATACTGGCATTATAATGACATAAGATAGAGTAAGTTCAGTTTCTCTACATCAGGAGGTACAGAATATTCTAACTCAACCCTTGGATTTCAAAAATGGACAAGTTGATTAGACCAGACTGAATCTCCAAGACATTAGACTGGCCTAAGCTACGAACAACCAAGGAGAGAAAATTCTGAATTATTCTGAATATACATGGCATAATTGCTTCGGTAAGAATTCTAAGTGGAGAATCCTCCTTTAGGCAGCAACTGCTCACAAAGTTTCATGTCAGAGCTATTACTGCTTGCCCGCCACTCATCCCAATATTTAAAAAATGTCTCAACAAAACTGATTCTACCATGTGCCTTAGCCCCAGTATTACCTTGAAAGTCAAGTACAAGTTTTGAAGGAATGTCCAAGCGTTTTATCTTCCTCATTGTCCCTTTACTTCTCATTTAAGACATCTAATTATCAGTAAAAGAGATCTGTCAGAGCTATCACCAAAATTAAGATGATCTGGGCTTTGAAGACAGAACATGCTGCAGAAAGCTCGAAAATGCTAAACTAAAGCATCTCAAAGTGAGCATCCAATAACTGTACACCTTAATGCCACTTTGATTCAATTCCTTCTCTCTAAAGTGTGGTTAACAAATGCCACCATCTTGTAGGTGATGGATGAAAAGAAATTAATTGCCTGTGGAGTGCTTTGATATGGAGTGCTGAATAACACAGAGAAACCCACAAGGAAATTAATAATTCTGTCTTCGGCACAAGAGTGAATAATGTGCAGGACCCAAGGCCTAGAACTGCAAAGCAGGGAAGAGGTGTTGGCAGAGGACGCTAAGTAGGGATGGGATGTGTGCGCACCAAATGATATTTGATACTCTCAAATGAAAATCCAAATGTCCAGCATGGCCAAACTAATACTGTACATGAGATCTTCATGATTTTGTTGCCTCACTTCTTTAGTTCTCGATTTTCCTACATTTTAATGCCATTTACAATATGTAAGACATACACATACTCCACCTTACAGTAACACACAACGCTTCTTTCCGGCTCAGATTAAATAGAAAGTGTTTATAGGAAACCCTTTTTGAAAGCTATGTTTTAAAAGCTAGTGAAGGGCAATGAATGAACTAGTGGTGGTCCTACACTGCTTGAAATATCTGTGTCCAGATTTTGGAAAGGAAAAGGAAGTAATAAATTTTGCTTGAACTCACCACACGTTTTAATTGCACAGAACTCCCAGGGGGTGTTAGGGTCAAGAGTGTAGCACCATGGTCTCAGCTTGCCATCGGGATTGCGGCAGTAATTATCATCAAAGCCCTTGTCAGGATATCTGCAAACCACAATGAGAAAAGTGTCAGGGAAGTCTTCCTGGCAACACTGCACTGCCTTCTACAAGGTACTTAAAGGACAGATTCCAGCAGAGGCAAACAAGAACCGGTTCTATTAACCTGGGGTCTGATCCTGTAGGATGGATGCGAATACTCTTCTAACCCTGTTAGGAAGTTAATAACGTGCAAACGCTTTCCAAATATGCAGCAGAATCAGACCTCCACGGAGGGGACTCCCTGCTGTGCTAATGCACAGGGTACCGGATAGGGTAACTCCACTAATTGCTAAACTCTTGGTCTTGTGTCTGTCAACTGATGACCAGACACTTAAGCCACTCATTTTTTTGAAATAGACCAATTAAATGTGGATTATCTAAATACTGCCTGCCATGCTGGGCTCATTAAGAAAACAGGTTCTTCAGTGCAACAGCCTTGGGTTCAAACTGGAAGCTATTTTGAGTAGCTATGCTACTAATGATAGCCCCATTTTTGTAAGAGAGCTCATTTTTGGTCATGCCCTCATTTCAAGCATTGGGGGAAAGGAAGAGAAAAAAAAGGAAACAACTTCCGCCTCATTTTATCTCATTAAGACTTGATACTATTGTGCTATTTAAATGTTTCCACATTCCTACAGCCATCACTGAGTATCATACAGATATCCAAGATAAGTAGGGGGTTTTTGTATAAATACGTGATACTAACATCTGTAAACTTGAAGGAGATAAATGCATCGGGTTTTCTTTTCTCTATCGAATACAAATTGTCCTGGCTTTCCAGTTTTATTGAAATGTGTTTGAAAAAGAAACAAAAAGTAGATTTGCCCCTGAGGGAAACATGAAAAGTATGTAAGAGAACAATAAAGTTAACTACCTGGGAACCTGAATCCATTTACAACTGAAAGCAGATGTGCTTCACACAAGCACATGATTTACAAGTGTATGTTTTTGCTAGGATGCTTTTTCTGTCAAATGATCATGTTAATTTTGACTCATTTGCACCTTGATCTCCCATTTCTTAGGAAAAGTCAGGTTCCTTCAACTATACAAAGGACAAGGGTAACATTTAAGTAGAATTAAAAAAAAAAAAACAAACCCAGAATGACAATAAAGCCACCAAGGAGAAACCTCACCAAACTGAGAAATCAATGGCAGTCCAGAATGTGGTAATTTTAGATCTAGCAGCAGTACTGTTTTCTGCTAGGTATAAAGCAAACTGTAAAGGAACAAGTTGTGTCCAAGGATTCCCCAAGGAAATAGTTAATGTGCTAATAGTACAGCAGAAAACGAGATGGTTTTGGCAACCCAGTGGGTGCAGTGATGAGCTTTGATGCCGGTGGAACATGTTCCATGTCAAATAGCGTGGAAAGTGAGTGTCACCACCTAAGAACCAAGGTGAGTCCAGGAATGGCGAAGTATCTGCAGCCATAGCTCAAAAAAAGCATTCAAAGCTGGAGATGTTCTAGACTACGAATGTCTGTCTTAGCATTGAGTGCTCCCCCTTTCCTGATGTTATATGGCATGTTCTCACAGTATGTCAAAAATGTGTTATTTACTAGCTAAAACTTAGGGAGAGATGTTCTTCCAAGATCAAGTTCTGAGTGTCTTTGGGAGATGGAGTAGTGCCTGTGAGGCATATCTTTTCACCTACTAGATCTACTTGTCCTTTTCTAGAGCAAAACCAGCCTTCCCAGTTGTCTTGGGGTGACCAAGTCAATGGTTCTTCCCCCAATATTCAGAGAGGCTTCTGCCTTCCTTCATACCCAGCAAGCAACAATTCCTATAAAAAAGGCCAACTAGCACCTTTAAGAAACAAATAATAGCAGTAAGATAAACAACAAGGCTTCAAACTGTTCCACACAATGCAACCGTGAGGCTATGCAGGATTCTCTGAGAGCTGTCTCTTTGTTGTGCACGCTCCTTCTTCCCCAGTACATTTGGGAGCAGACCTCTTTCTTAGACCCAAGAAAGAGCCTGAGGTTTCAGAGATCTTGCATAACTCTACATATTTCCTTTTTTGAAACAGCAGTAGGTATACTTCACTGACAAAAATGAAATGAAGCATCAAGATACGTATCTAGTGTTAAAATCAAGACTTTATCTCAGTTTCTAGAGAAGAGGGAGGAGAGTATTAGCCAAGGAGATAACATTTATTCTTTTTAAAGAGACAGATGCTGATCTCCAGCTCTCCTGGAACTAAAATGAAATTTAGTATCTAGAGCTCTTCATCAATATTTCTTTCCCTCTTTATTTTGTTTTAAAAGACATGTAGGACTGGAAACTTGAATTTTTATAAAGTAAATTTTCATATAAGAGATATAAACCAGGGTACTAATAAAAGGATATCTGCAATTATTCACCTCCTATGCTACACTTCAACCCTACTTTCCTCCACGTAATAAATATTTCCACAGGATATTTGAGTTTGAGCAGAAAAGGCGAAAAGCTTTTCCCCCTATGCTGCTCTCTGGCCAAGACATTATCCTCAGTGATCTTCCTTCCATCCTGAGGCATAACTGTGCTCATGAGGAGTACACAAGAGAAGTGGAGTTTCAGAATATATAATTCTGCATCTGTAAATAGTTAAAAATGGGCCGTGCAGGAGCTGTTTGGGGGGATTCCTTCTGCTAGCTTCAATCACATCTAAGCAAACAGTAAGCATCTTCAGTAACTGACCTCTGGGGGAAGTAAATGTGGAAAAAATCATTGAGGTGACAAAAAAGAAGAGTTGTATTTACCCTGAGCCAAAACCACGGTCCAACAGCAGGTTGACTGGAGCATTTGAAAAGATTACCATCTTTATTCCTTTTCTTCATCATTGCAACTGATGAAGCCATAAATGAAAATAGGTTTAACTCTGTCCAGATAATCCTTCCTGGTTTTCAGGTTATTTACATTACACCTGGATGATCTACTGTAAGTGTCTCTAGAGACCGCTGTGTTTTAATGGGTCTTTCGTTACAGACCTCTTATTTTCAATTTACATGACTATCAAAAAAACCCCAGCAAACCCAAACCTACAACATTTTAAAAACCTGGTGTAATCAAAGTATAATTGTTACTGCCTTTAGTGACCATTCACAGAGCTAATTAACATCTGTGTATCAGAAATACGCTGGACTACATTACTCTTCAGAAAGCTAATACAGATCAGTTCAATCTGGATGGGTTGCTTTTTGTTCAAAAAAAAAGCACTTTATTACTGTCTGAAAACTCTCAAGAAGATGTTCTCTGAAGGAATTGTTTCAAAGAGGAAGACGATTGTTCATAAGACTGTGGTTAGTCTGAAAAGTCATTTTGCAAACAATCAGAAATTAATGGAAAAAAAGAAATTTCCTCCTGACAGTAAAATTATTATTGTTTGTACCCAGGAGCTCTATAAATGTTTCACTCCCAAGGAACAAAACTGTTTCTGTGACTTATTCTAGAATGCACAGTAAGTGCATGGCAAAACTCAGAAACAGATTATCTTCAGTCCCACTCTACTAATACAAAATATTTATTGTGGCAGAACAATGGGATAGCCTGCTATTATTCATGAAGCAGATCATACAAGCCAAGGGAAAAAACAGATTATACCACATAAACTCCAAAACTGCAGATCCTCAATATTTTGCTGAATAATCAGGCTTTCTAAAATTTACCAGTACCCATACTTCTTAGAATAAAAATAATGCTTTATTTAGTGAAACACTTCAACATATAAAAAGATACTTTCAGTGGAAGGTCTTAATCATTCTGGTTTTGTTGATTCTTGGGGTCTTCGTCTGGCAGTTTAAGTTTATTCAAAACAATATATAAATGAAGTTAAACCAAAATCCAGAATAAAACTAAAATGAAACCGTAGTCCAATTTGAGATGAACAGAGATCCCCTCCTGTATGGCCTAACTCCTGGCCACCCCCTCCCTCCCACAATGCTTTCAGAAGTGTGTGTTATAGGTGACCCTTTGTAGTTGAGTGAATTTGCCCTCCAGGACAAATCCTAACAGGGATGAAATTTGTCTTGCTATTTCTGACTCAGCTTTTGGGACTGTGAATCTGTGCTTAAATTAAAAAAAAAAAAAAAAGAAAGAAAAAAGTCTAAGAAAGAAATCCATGTTTATAAAATGCTAAACAGAATGATTAAATCCTTTCCCAGGGTGAAAAAACAGATGTAGTGGGCAAACACTGGTCAAACAAATTGGATACTTAAATGTGACTATAATGGAAGATCACCTATAGCTTTAAAGCTATTCAATATTGCAAAAAGGAGACTGTTGTTACTTGAAAATATTGGAAGTTTATATTCATTAATTGTGTTAAGAAATCTAACAAAAATTTATGAGTTTAAATCATTGTTTACTATGTGATTACTTCAAGGTATTTAAGCTGACTGCAGATGCATATCAATATATACAGAAATATTCAGAAGTTATTTACCTACTGTCAATGAAGCTAGGGAGAAAGTTTTGATAATTAAAGCAGTAGGTGCACATCACTACACTAATCAGGCACAGGATGTAACCAGAACTGCACAAAACAGGCTCTACTCCCCATCCTGCATCCCCGTCGTGACAGTAGCCAGCCTACACCATGGGCCAGGAGCCCAAGCATCTAAAACTGGTGAAGTCCATAAATTTCAGTTGAGCTAATGCTAGTTTTGCTCAACTGATTTCAGAATGTGTGTAATTTTCAAATTATGACCACATGGTCTTGCTTGGGGTGGGGGAGAGGTTACCTCTCTGGACGAAACTTGTGCTTGTGTGGTCTCTGAAGATCCCAGCGCTGACACTCCTTGCCTGTCTCGGTGTGATCCATTGGCCCTCTATAACTCTCTCCATTGCAGGTCATGCATTCAACTAGGGAAAAAAAATAGACACTAGTCATTTATTACAGTGATAACTTACACCACAAAAAAAAAACCAAAACAACCAAACAACCAAAAAACCTCGACATGTCCTGGCTCTTATGTCTTGAAACTAACCTAAAGAGGTATTAAACAATGGTATTTTTCCATTGCGTTGGTATGTGTAATGCCCTTTGGAATATAATTGTATCTGTTAGAGCTAATCCAGATGCTTAAATTGTATATCACTTTACTGGACACTTACAGTTTTGAAGCACGTAGGGGTGAGCTGCTAGAGGCATTCATGTTCCTATCAGATTTTTACTAATCTTACTTATGGTTAGTAAGAGAGAGAGACATATGGCTAAGGAAGAAGTATTTTTTTGAGGTGATATTACCGAATTAAGCACCATTTATTATTCTAAATCACTCTAAGTCATAGTATAATTACAGGACCAGTTTAAGTGCAGAATAATGGCTGAATCCCAGTTTCAGTGCAGTACAGTATGTCTCTTTAAATATGTCTCTTTAAATACCCAGCACTTTCAGGTACATATGATACTGTATCTTTTTGATGATAATGGGTTTTGGCAGCTTAAACTAAGATACATTTTCAGACCTGGTTTGGGAAAGTGGGTAGGGGGTGTGGAGAGAGAGTGGGCAAAAGTTACCAAAGGAATTTGAAAGCATTGATGAACAAAATTTAGAATGAGAGGTCTGAAAATATAAAACAAATTCACCAGAATTAACTGTAAGCAAACTTCTCAAGTACTCTCTAATTGGAGTAATTGTAAGGAAGGATTGTTTAGAAAATACTATTTTATGAAATTACAGATATCACAAAACATCAGCGACCAAAGTCTTCACCCTGAAGTGAGCTCCCGGTCTTACCCCATTTGAAGCTCACGTAAGTTTATCTTTAAATGATAGGCTTTAACAAATTCTCAAGTTCCTTGTAAATTATTCTCTTCCTTTTTCTCTTCCTCTCTTCCTCCCTTCCTCCTTCCCTCTCTTCTTCCTTTCCTAACAACAGCATAGCTATTGCATGTGACACATTAGCAGGAAAATTAAAGGCATCCTATCTTGAAGATTTAAATAGGTTGATTGACTGGAACTGAATTGGCTGATTAGCAAGATATGAGAGCTTAGTTTGGAGGTTAACAGAACTTAAACACCAACAAATGCAATGGTGCATATAAAGTGTTTTTCAAATTCTGTGACTTGAAAGTCAAATGGGGTTGGATTTGTAAAGAGTTATACTTATTTACAGTATTTATTCAAAACACAAAACGCATGCTTATCTTAAGCTTTCATCTTGTAATCCAGTATCTATATTTTCATCAAAAAGAAGACGAAAAGCTGATTTTACCATGGAATGGCACTAGATGATTTTATCACGTAGTAATACTGAAATTGTTAATGGATTCACTAGGGACTAGACAAGCAAAAAAAAAAAGGGTCACATTTCTGTGATCAGCACAACTTCATTGTTCAAGCTCCTCCATAACCTGAAAAAAGCTGCTGAGCCTGAAACCTTCCAGCATAATGGCACATAACAAGATCTCTTCTTCCTCCAACAACTACTTTTCTTGCTATATGAGTCACTCTCACTGAAAAATCACCTATTCTTTCTCTGAAGGCCACAAGCAAGTGATTACTGGAAGTTCTGTGCAGCTGCTGTCAGCAGAGAAAAGGCAGCTTCCTGCAGAAGCTGTGCTGGGTTACCTTCTGAGCAGAGGGGGATGTCACAGACTTCATGGCGTGTCTCTGGACTGGTGGTGAAACACCACGGGCCTCCCTCTTCCCCTCGGGGGTTTCGACAGTAGTTTTCCCTCAGGTCTTTTCCCCGATAGCTCGAAGGCAAAAAGCTAGTTTTAAAATGACAATCATTACAGTATAAGAGCATGCAAACTTTGGGGTTAATCATACTATTTTTACAAATAGTTAGAAACAATCACATTTCTGCTTCCTTCTCCCTCCACCCTCCCTAAGCAAATGCACACACCCAAATATCTGTCCATACACAAATACACGTCTTCAGTTGGGATTACTCAACCTAAATGGCCTAAATCTGGCACAATTTGTCTAGCCCATGGCATGCTCTAGAGAGTTTTACTCCCATCCCTCAGCTGTCCAGAACCAGCTATCTAGGGCAGAGCCAGAGGCAGTCACACACTCCCGGCCAGCCTGCACTGTGATCTCCTTCAGGAGCTCTGGGTGCATACGGGTTCATTGGGTCCATAGCTATGTGAGGCCAGTCTTTCCTGTGCATGTTGGCACATGCAAAGGTCCAGCTGGGCTCAGAGTGCACCTACTACGTGAAGCCCACAAGCAGAGAAACCTCTTTGCATCCCTGGTCAGGCAGCAGCAAGAACTGATCATCAAGAGCATGTGAGTGTGACCGAGTGTGTGTTACGCCTGGCTGAGAGGCTTTCACTGCCTGAAACCATGGACTGCTTGCATTTCAGCACAAGAAATTTCCCCAGATGCCACTTTTGCTGTATTCCTTCACGTTCTGCCACAAGCCCCACTGTTGTCACCTTAGGGTCTGCTACAACAGACCCACTCACAACTGAATTGTATATGTTCAGACATTTAACAGCACCCTGGCTGACTTAAAATGTCCAGGGTCAGGGTCACATTTCCTCAGGTATCTGTAAAAGTATGTGCTTAACTCTGGAGAAACCGTCACATACACACTGACATATAGAGATACACAGATATTTGCACTGGCGTAAAAGTAATGCCAGTTTATTTTCCCCACAAAATAAGGAACAGCTAACCCCACAGTAAGGAACCCGACCCCAGAGCTGGTCTGTTCAATGCCACTTCAACAGCTCGTGACCACATTCGGGCTGCACATTGCAGACAAATCCAGTGGCATTTCACTGCCTGTTACATTGAACAGCAGCTAAACCTCTCTAGTTAGAAAACACCTTAAATTCAGAGATCTGTCCCATGAAGGTTTTTTTGTTAATTGAAATACTGGGCTAACTACATAGGAGATCACATAAAACTTGTAACTGAACTTAATTAATTTATTTAATTTTTAAGATTTATAAGATTTGTTCCTTTTTTTTTTAATCAATATTTAAGCTTTGGTGGAAATATTACAAATAATGCACCTTTTATTCTGAAAATACCTAATATTTTATTTTGAGTGTTTTGAGACAGAGAAACAAGAAGAAAATTCTGACATGTGACATTTTATTCAAGTTTTATTCCCATTAATGAAATAATTGAACTAACTGAAGTGAAAAATACCTTCGTTAATCACATTGTGGTTCTAGTCAATGCAATGTGGAAGCATTACATAAAAGTGTTTTTTTTCTTATTTTTGGTGCTTGAAGAAATTAATTTTTATGTCATTCCTGCCGCCTATAAAATTGTTGCTTCTGTTTTTCTTCTGTAGTCTTATAACGTAAGTATCCTAAACTTTTTTTAATTAAAGGGCCCCAGGAAAACATTTCTGATGGGACATTCCAACCTGCAGATGTGTAAAAATTGTATGTCAGTGCATATTAGAATATTTCATTTTACTTTTCTGCTCATTAGAAAATATAGGGAAAAGGCATCTCAAATTACATCAGATATGCTGTAGGAACATTTAAAAAAGAAAAGTTCTAAATGAGTAGCACTAGGAACACAAGATGGGTCAGATATACAAATGGCTTCAACAGGTACTGAAGCAACATTCTTGAGAGAGGAAAAGATGAACTGCAGGAAAGACCTACCCAGAAATGGAAGAAAGGGCCACTCCTAAAATTGATGATTTAGTTCATCCACATTAGGTAAGGAAAAAAAGAAAAAAAGCCAAAAACTGAAGCCAGTAAGAGCAATGGTAAAAACAGATTCAACCACACAAAAGCCATGGAAACTAGCCAAATGCCTGTGAAGTACTGGTCTACTCTTTGACCATTTCCCTTTGAACCCTTTTTACACTGGATTCATCAATTTAAAACTCTCCAAGAGTCTTAAAATCTGTACTAGGATGGAGATGATAATAATAGGAAGCCGAGTTTTGCTGGGAGTCTCTGTTCTAATGGAATACAAATAAATAAAAATATTACTTGCTAGACTGAAACAAAAGTTTAAAGTTTAAAGTTATTTCAATTCTTTCTAGAAATATAATTTAAAAATCATTAAAATACATTTCTCCCTTAAATATGAAAAAGGGATTTATTTTCCTATGGCACTTTGTGATAATCAGATGTGGAGAAAAACTGACCTAAAAATCTAAGTCTTTTGTACTAATAAGTTCCAAACACACCACTACTGTCTGCTTCTTCCCATCTCCCTCATGTCTCTGATGATGAAATCATATTTTCTGATGTTGAAAAACAAAATTAGCATGCAGCCACCTCATTTATCCGGTGACCTTTTAAAAATTAAACTTATTGCACAAGGCAGGAGAAGAGTCATTCTCATAAAATTCATCATAGAAGAGTGGCTGTCCAAATGCATTGGATAAAACTGTGTATGTGATAAAACTGTGTATGCTGTATATTAAAAAGCAATTTAGTGATAATGCGTGCTATGCAGACACTTTCCTTTCTCTAATGAAATAAAGTCACATTTATATTATGTAGAATAAATGCTCATTCTTGCTTAGGTTGTAATGATTTAGAATTCTTTCACTTCTGGAAGACGAAGATATATACTTCAAGGTCTTGAGTCTCAAGAAATCATTGCTTTGGGATCTGGTGGTACTTATGGTATGCTCCCAGTTAAGAAAAGGTCTGGTCCCAAACTGAAAAGCAGACACTGCTGTCTATACTGTAAGAGTCAAGTCCAGTAAGTCCAAGCCTGAGGCTCAGCTTTGTAACACATCATAAGAGGAGAGAACTCGAGTATCCTTTGCCTTTTAATGTTGTTCCAAGATATCCTCTTGCACACTGGATTGATTTGGTCAGAACAGGACTGAGCAATGCACAGCCCAGTTCCTCACTGGCGATCTCCAGTTTGGCTCCTCCTAAACAAATTGCTGGGAGTCCGGAGCAAAAGGCAGCAATGTGGACAGCAAGCTTATGGGTGAGAGGACACTTTGGGTTTGCCTCTTAAGGTTTTATTATCTGTATGGCTAAAGCCAGTGCAAAAATGTTGAAAGAGATGTGGTTAAAGAGTAGACCAGATCTTCATAGTCCTTTTACTGGTTTCCGGGAACATTTGTTGGGGATGAATCTGTTTTTACCATTGCTCTTACTGGCTTCAGGTTTTGGCTTTCTTCTCTTTTTCCTTAGCCAATAGAGTTCAACTAGATTTACCCTTAAGGTGCAGGTTTGGCCCCAGTTTCTCACTGTGCCAGGTCCTAATCTGAGAAGTTAAATCCCTACATGATCCCTTAGTCTTTAGTTATTGCTAGTATGATCTGAAGGGAAGGATTTCAAGAGTCATTTCAGTCTTTTCCATGGATTTGTTACCTGGCCTAAGTGCTCCACAGAGTTTAACATATTCTACAAATAACAGAGAATTGACAGTAACTATGCAAAATATACTAATAATATCATATATTAAGCAAAGAGGTGGTCTAATATCTCCCACTTCCTAATAATGTGTTTTTCAAAATTGCTCATTCCTTGGGGGTCGATTAGAAAACAGTGACAAATTTCCAGACCTTGGGCTGAAATAATGCAGATGTTTTGTTTCTGCCAGTAGCTAAAAGATCAAAAGGATATAAACAGCTGAAAAAAAAAAAAAAAACATCACAGGAAAGGAAGGGATACAGACACACAGGCTGGCATTAGGAGAGACCTCTTTGGACAAAGTCCAAGAAGATAAGGATTTTCTGGGATCTGGAGAACGGCATCTCTTGGAGAAAGGCAAAAATATACCTAAGAGATGTTGTTGTCTAAGGTTAGTTTTCCCATAAATTCTTACGCTTTATGGAAGCTGTCTGGGCACTATTCCCATTGTCTCTGCTCCTGAACTCTTACCTGTGCTCATGGGGGATCATCGAATTCCAGGCCTGACACTGGATACCACTTTTGGTAACAGATATTGTTCCTTTATAGTCTGCTCCTTTTCCAATGATGCAATTTCTGACATAGTCTATTGAAAGAGAAGAAAATTATGCATTTGGTAAATGTCTGAAAAATTAAAGATCGTCATTTGTTTTCACATAAAAATTGTATCTTTATTAGCCCTTAAATACTTAATTATTCAAAATCCTGTTTAATTATTGACATATATGCCTGTCTTTCTTTTTTTTTTCCCAAATATTGATCACTATCTGATCCCCAAAAAATCCTGAAAATGTTTCCAATGTATCTGATTGAACAAAACTCAATGTCTGAGGACTTAAGTATCCTACTATTAATGAGGTAAATAAGAGCACTATTAAGTAATAAATGGTAATTCACACAACTGAGCTGCTCAGTAGTAAACTGAAATACAAAATTCAAACTAGTAGGTATGATGGTAGGCAAATATGTAGATTGGAAAACTGACCAAGAACAAGTATGCAGACCCGCATGACA
The DNA here is from genome assembly GCA_013398855.1 of Mohoua ochrocephala. Lineage (NCBI taxonomy): Eukaryota > Metazoa > Chordata > Aves > Passeriformes > Acanthizidae > Mohoua > Mohoua ochrocephala. Next base: position 84,490 of record VZTA01022518.1, on the reverse strand, counting down.
GTAAACTCAGGATATGTGTAAATAAAACTGTAGGATGCAGCTTTCAAAAGGCATAAAAGCATCCATGCCCAGGATGTTCCTACAGCCAAAAAATCACTGACTGACCTCAGGGGATTTTTTTCCCCCTCCATAGCTGGAAAAAACAAAATCAGTAAATAAATCAGTTACCCTTCTTTTCATACAGATCAAACGCATGGTCTTGCTTCTTTCTCACACCATTTGTCAAGCTGTTGAAGGATAACCAATGGCACCGTTTTGTAACTCTGTCATAAGCAAAGGCCCTGCAAAGAAAATCTGGATGAGAAAAAAATCTCTGTGTGGTTTATAATAATGACACATGGCCTGCCAAGGAGCATGCAATGACATCAGATTTATTTTTACTGGGAAAGTCAGAGAAACAGTCCAAATTACTATTTAAACCCACAACTGTGCTGACAAGAGCAAAGAAACAAAGAAATTAAATTGATGTGGTCATTACATTAAATACCAGTTTGGTTGTTCACACTAATCTAAGAGTTCCCTTGTCATTAAAGATCTTTATTTTAAAACTTAGATAAATGTGACTGAGACAGCATTTGTGTCCTCAGTTATGCTGCTTTCTGGGAAAAAACAGGAAGACTAGAACATCTTCTTTGCTATGCTTACAATTTGCCTCTGAAATAGTTAAGTATCTCACATTGATAGTTTGAGGAAAATTCAAGCGCAAGGAATGTGTTTCTTGCCTAGAAAAACAGAGCTGTTTAAAAACAAAATTATTTTTATTTGTTGAATAAACTAAACTGCGATAGTGTACCTAGAGTTTGTACTTGCTTGGTTTTGTCTTCTTTTTTTTCCTCTTTTTTTTAACTGCTTTCTAGGAGTGAGCACAATGCGTGCTGAATTGACTGGATATGGGAGAGGGCAAGAAAGACAAACAGAAATCCAAAGAGTAAAAACACTTTCTTTCAATACTTGAAATAAAAAATAGAGACCTTTTTCTCCTTAAACAGTTTTGAAAGGATAGTTTCTAAGTATAGGTAAAATATATTGAAGGGTTTTAAAAACACAACTGACCGCCTTGGAGGGGGCAACAGTTATTCCAATAAGGAAATTTTTAAAAAAGAAGAAAAAAACTCCACAGATGTTTTTTTCCGTAATTTTTCATTTGAACCAAATAACAAATCACTGACATTATTTCCTCTAGCCTACCACAAAATCTACATTTCTGTCAATCATCCCATACCTTCTGAGATATTTTGTTCTGATCTGAGAAGGCATTTTAACACTACTTGATAATATCCAAAAGACACACAGATTTCTTACACTTCATCCATACTTTGGCTGCGCCATATTCCTCAACACTGCATCCCTCAACAAAAAGCTCCTTGATCTTCATTTATTTTGCCATACAAGCTTTCCATGTGAGATCTTGCTGGCTTCAGTTAAAAATACTACAAGATCCTATCCAATCTCCCCAATCTTCTCTTTCAAACATCATCTCCATTATCGTTTCCATCATCAAACAGATTTTTCATCCAACTGCTCTCTCTACTCTGTTGACTCCGAATGTTTCCAACCTGCTAACCTTCATCCCTCTGCCCTTGTGCAGCCTTCTGTTCTCTTCTGGCTGATTCTCAAATTCGAGCATATCCAAGTGACTCTAACTCCATCTTCACAAAAATATCCTTGACCTTTCCTGCCTTTCCAATTACATTCTCGTTTCCGCTCCTCCCTCCTAAAGTGGGAATGCAGAATGCACTGTTTACAAACAATTCTTTCAGTTTTTGCCTTTCAGTTGCCTTCTGGTTTCTTTCCAGTTTGGCTTCAACCACTTCTGCACATAAAAGTTTCTAACAATCTTTTCTTGGACCCGAATCTGGAGGGTTTTTATACTTCCAAAGTCAACATATTTGAGCAAATTCTTGGACTTTCTTCTACTGACACTGCAGATCACAACAAATTTTTTTGTATCTCTTCGCACTGAGATAGTCTGTAGATTTTCTTATCAGGTACTGAAATTCTGTTGTCTATACTGAAATCCCTTCCTGTGTAAATACAGACACTCTGAGCAGATAACAAAGGATAAGACAGCGACAACTTTGCTGCTAAGGAAGGGACACACCTGCAAAAGTCACCTGCATAGCCAATAAATAGTAACTATACCATGTTTTTCTCATCCATAGGAATGGTAATCGGAAAAACTGCAAGGATGACTGTAGGAAAACAGTGGGAGTAATGGACTGAAAGGGTGGTGAAATAAAGGAATAGAACAGCTTAGCAGCAGCAGCAGCTTGATAGAACTGATAAGGAAGGCAGAAAAAGATGCACAGAGATTTACAAAGTCAAAAACACAGCGTAAGTGAATTTAAGGAGTTTTTTGATGGAGGATTTTAGGAATAATGTTATGAAAAAGAAACAAGTCTAGATAAGGATCTTGTAACTCAGCTGGAAATGAACAAGATCTGTGCAAGCATGACAGCAAGGGAATAGAGGAAACATCTGCTCTGAAAAGTGACATACATTAGCTTCAACAAAAAAGTGTCAAAAGTTAAAACCAGCAAGGATTAATGATTAACCAATAAAAACCTCAAAATTTACTTGTAAGAGATACAGAAACTTATAATGAAGACAGTTATCTTAATTTTTTTTTCCCCCAGAAAATAAGGAGTTCCGGAACCTTTACAAGCCTGTAGTGCCTGAAATCTCCTTTACCACTTTCTGGAAAAAAAGGAATCTAACCCTGCTCCTGCTTGTGTACCTCACAGTGCACAGACCCAGATGTTGTTGCTCCCAGTGCTATTGTCACAACTATGTAACAAAGCAATTCCATTTTTAATTCTTACATAAAGTTTGCATCCAGAAAATAAAACATCGGTGCTGTGACCCAAGTGATGGAGAACTGCTGCATGGATATGGAGTATGAGGATCAAGCCATGAAAATGTCAATAAACATAGGAAATTTCAAGTCTCATATTTCAAGCATTTAAAATGTCATTTTGTGTTACTTCTTGTTTCAGAATGCTCCCACAGCTGGCAGGAGCTAATTACTTTTCATTTAAGCTGGTAACAAACTTCACCTTGTAGTAACCATGTGCTGGTATGAAGTTAAAGACTGGGATCCTAGGAATAAAAGGGAAACACTAGTAATCACTGGATCCTTTCAAAGGGAACACATGTAAAATGTGTGTTTACAGTAGCATCAAAGAACAGTTCACACTACAACTGGGCTCATATGGGGCCAAAAGGGAAACCGCAAGAATGTTCTGAGGTCCCAGAAAAGAAAATCCCATGTGCTCTGCTGCATAGTAGTAGCACAGGCAAGACTTGATCACCTACACCTCTACTGCTAAAGCAGGTTTTTATCACCTTCCATGCTAAAAACCTGCCAGGGAAAACAGGAATTCGGGGAATAAGTCATCAGATTTGTAATCCTTTTCCATATTCAGTGCAAAGTAATTACACGACAGATTGCCATTCTGCTATCTGTGAGCAGGACTTTTCCAAGCTGTGTTCTCAAAGTCCCTCATGGTGCCTCTGTGTTGTTGTATTGACTCATTAAGGGAGAATTTGCCCCTTAAGATATCCATCAGACACTATCTCGCTTAAAAAAAAATAAAAATTCTACAAAACATGAGAACATTTTAAAAATTCAGAGAGATTATAGATTAATTTTATTATAAAAGGAAATAGACACATATATTAACTTGCTTTTTATTTTCACAACACAAAAGATAGCATCCAGAGCAACTAAAAATAGCTTGAGAAAGTTTTCCTAAGCTGATGCTAGAGTACACAATTGTTGTTTGCCAATAATTGTTGTTATTCAGAATTTATTTTATACTGTGATACTTAATTTTGCAATACTCCTTGTTGCTGCTCATCAGAACTCAAGGATATCTTGCTGTATTGAATACAACCTGATCCTCTTGGCAATGACATCAATGGAAGCTCTGCCAACAGGGAAAGGAGTGGCTTGTGCCATGTGAAAAATATTAGTGCCTGGAAAATATTTTCTATCTGCAAGAAGTTAACTCTGCTCATTGTTTACACATATAAATAGAGTACAGAACAATACAAATGAGATCTTGCAACAATGGAATTAAAGGCTTACGGAAGAATTCAATCACAGTTGAGAACCTTCTCTGCCAAGGAAGAGCTTTTGTTGCCACATCTGGTCTAGCTTCCATTTGTACCAACTGTCAAAACTTTTTTATGTTCCAAGTTGAGATTCACATCTAGCCCAGTACTCACCAGTACAGAAGTCATCCACTCTCTCCAAGATTCTTCTGCATTCGTGGCCTTTCATTGATTGCTAATGGTCTAGACTAAGAGAGGCCAAGGGGATCATATAAGCCTCATACGTCAGAAAAATGGTAGTGATTTGTTCCAAAAAGTAGTAGAGAATATGTACAAGGCAGGCAAGCAATCAGCTGCATGATGTGTTTCTAAGAGACAGCAGATGCTGAAGGATAGCTATCCACAGCCCAGGTTTGATTCCATTGTATCAGATTCGCAGTACTTGCCAGTGAACTTCAGCAGGGCATGTGTCTGTGCTCCATGTGTGAGGTTCTCATTGATTTCAGCAGGAGTAATGTGCAAAGAATGAAGACAGAATATGGTCTGAAGTGATGCTGAAATACTGCAGCTGTGATGTGTGACAATAACCATTTTATAAGAGACATAAAAATCTCAGAAATGTTCACTGAACGCTACATTGCAGCCCAAGTCATCCACATCTTAACATGAGTATATTTTTTCAGCTATGCCATAGAAAAGATTACAGACTGGGCAAGCTAAGAAGAAAGACAACTCAGACAAAGCCTCAGAAAAGACTGACACTCTCAGACAGGTAGAGCAAGATCACTACAATCGAAAATCACAATCTTTATTTTTCTCTCGGTACAAGCTACCACTGATGGCAATTACAGAGAGACCTTTGGTCAAAGGCTGTTATACACGTTTCCTTAGGGAAAAAAATAAAAAAAACTAGATACATCACTTACTTGCAAGGGAATGAAAGGCCCTTGTTCCTGCTGCATCTCTTTGCACATTGCTCTGTGGTATTCAACAGCTTAGTTTTTACTTCCAGTGTTTTGTTTACTTTAATGAGCATCAACTCTCCTGTTTTTCTGAAGTCGTGAAGAGGATTTCTCTTTTTCCCTTTACCCTCTAAAAAAAGAAGCAAAGATGAAAAAAAGCAAGAACGAAATAAAACATTTTAAAGAAGATTGTTGAGATTAAAGATGCCATTAGATATGGATAACATTTTGTAGGAATTATAGCATCTTCAGTACCTAAAGCATAGAGAATCTCACAAAAACATGGCATAAGCGTATACTGCAGAAGAATTGATTATTTCAGATGGTGATTTCCATTTTTAAAACCAAAATAGTAGGAATTATAACAAAACCAGTTTCAAATAAAGACTTGCATAATGCTGTAAAAGGGTAAGAGGAAAGTTCTCACCCTTTGCACATTTTTTTCAGAATCTCCAAAATATGGCTGATAATTATATGAGATCTTGTAAATATTTTCATGGAAAACTCAAGTGAGAAAGAGTATCACTTGCTGAATGCAAAACACTATTCTTAAAAGAGTAAACTCATCACAAGTTGTGAAAAAAGGTGGATTCCGGAAGTGACACTAAATTATCATTTGTCCTCTAACTGCTCCAGTGAAGCCTCAGTGTGAGTGTTGTGTCCAGTTTAGGTGTGACTGACCTGGAGGTATTAGCTCACAGAAAAGATTATGAGGTCAAACGGAGGCCATAGTGTGGAAACAGTCTGCAGTTTTCCGCAAAGGTTTCTGCAAAAATGAACGCACTGATCTGGTTTCCACGTCTCTATTGAAAGGCCCAGAGGAAGAGGTATAAAATGGAGTGAGGAAGATTGGCTAGAGACGTTTGGCTAAAGTGCAAGAGGAAAGGTCTTTTATATCTGCAAGAAAATTCCAGAATTTTCCCAATATCTCTTTATATTTTTCCTTTGCATTCCATGAAAACCAGTCTGCCGGTGAAGGCTACTCCATCGTCTGTGAAGGAAGATGAGTGCATCTGGAGAGTAATTGTCCCTATTCTGCCAGATGAGTAACATAGGGAGAATAAATTGCCCTGTTGGAGCTATTTCTCCTATTTCACTCAGTGATCCCAGATGATCTTTTTGGATTAGATGGCTTATCCACGTAAGGTTAGGTGAATATATTCCTCCTTAGTTTACAAAGAAGATAATAGTATTTTCCACAACTTATTTCCATGTAACTGTATTCACAGCTGTTCTTTCATTTTTCTCTACAGACTCTGCAACAATAATAGAACACAAATGCTCAAGTTCAATTTATTAAATTTTGCCAGAGTTTTTCCAATCTATAAAACCTCAGCCTAGTGCTGTGAACAGGTCCTCATGCACATGAGGAGTGCACTTAGGCCAGTAAAGTTTTGCTTGGTGCACTCTGCAGAAGCTCAGAATAACTGTAAATTGCAGTAGGTGAGGCTCTGGAGGAGTTACTGACAGTTCCACACTGAAAACCCAAAGAGAGTTCAGGGGTGTTCCCTTTGCAGAACTTCCATCCTGATCACTGAGTTCATATTTTCACTGGATTCAGCTAAATCACACCTCTCAGTGGTGAGTTATCCCTAAGACACCTAGAAATATAACAAAGACATTTAAAGTAGATCTCATCAAGCTTCAGCTTTTAAAAAAAGAAGGAAAACGAAGGAGTAGAATATCTCTGCTGTCACATCCCTATAAAATAATCTTCACCCTATCCTCCTCTTTCTTTTTGAAGTGATGAAAGCAAACTGTGCTACTCCTCAGCATCTAACAGCTCACAATTTTAATCCCAATCACAAAATTTTTAAGAAAAAACCGAATTTATTTACCTTTAAATATAATATTATTATCTGAAAAAGCTTTCGATTAAAAAATCAAATGCTAATAATTTTGGTGTTGTGTTAGGGACTCCTATCAGCTCTCTTAAGCATTTCCAGCCTTCTCTTTGTGCAGCGCACATGCACCCAAAATGAATCACTGCTTAGGGAGATGTTATGAGAACATTCTCCTCTTAAGGATCAGCATCCTGTTACTGGAAATAGTTGGGTCTACACTGAAGCTGCTTTATTTTTTGCTCTACCTGTGATAGAGCCAAAGTGCTGCAAAAAGGATTGCATTTTCCCCTTAAGTCAACCACAGAAAAACAAACCTATAAAGCTTTTGTGGTGTATTTCTCAATCTATTATCTTCCAAGACATACTTGTTACTTTTATGTTGTCTCAGCCAAGACTTTTATGTCAGGCGGTGGTAAGAATCTGTACAGAAATATCAAAGTATTTTCTTTTGGTTCCTGATACTAACATTTCCCATCTACTGATAAGTATCATTTCTTAATTCCCAATGATAACAGCTTCTTAAACTCACCAGCCAGCATGCAAGAATATGATTTAAAAAAATCAAGAGATTCTGTTCTGCCTGAAAAATATGGTAGAGAGTTCTGCTTTTTTTTTTTTGTCCTTCTTTTCCTAGTAGTTGTCCAAAGAGGATTATGGGTTTGATCTTGCATTTAGCAATTCATAACAGCCTGATTTACTTTAGCTTTCAAACAACAACATTCTATGTCTTGCCTATAATCCAAAAGGCAAAGGGTCAAGTGCATCTGTGGCGTGACTGTTAGAAACATCAGAATAATGCAAAGCACTACTTTTACAATTCTCACAACAAAATACATAAAAATAATATTCTTTTTGTGTCAAATTAGGTGCCTTTATCAATAAAATGTTAACTCAAATAGAGCCTTAGGCGTGCTCCACATTAAAGGTTAGCTTGCAGTATGCTATAATTAATGCAACTAATATGTGATTGCCATTCATTTCAATATTTTAAACTTTGATTAATCAGGACTTCTGCCCATTTTGTGGGCCATGTACTCTGATGTTTCCTGTAGTTTCATATCATATTACCAAGGAAGTCTGACATTCCACTTAAATTTGAAAATAATAGCAGCTGATTCAAACACAAAGGAATCCAGTCAAATATGAACCAATATTTTTTTCTTCAACAGAAACAACCTCTAACTAAAAATATTTCTTGACTCAACTTAAAAAAAAAAAAATCTTCAAAAAGGTGAGGGTGGTGCCTTTTTCTATTTCTTAACATGAAGTTTAACAGAAAAGAGAAGAGCTCAGTCAGTGCCCAAGGAAATGGGAACTGACACATTTGCTCTAGTAGGATGCAACATTGGACAAGTGCTCCATAATCTCATTTTTTAATTTCCCCAGTCTCCCTGCTGGAGTTTCCCATTTTCATAAAAGGCTTTAAATATTTACTTAAGAAGGAAAGGTACCTCACGGGGAAAGGCATTTACCTTGGAGCTACAAGAACTCACCTTTCCATTCCCTTACTGCATTTTCGAATGAGGTTTCTGTACAATCTTCTCAGATAAGAATCATTGACTGAGACTGCTCAAACTATAGGGCACCAGGAGGAAAAGATCTCCAACAATACCTATTCTTGGAGCAGTTCCAGTCCATGTCAAATAATCTCAATAATCAGAGGTAAAGAAAATTGTCATTCAGCAGCATTTTTGTGAGAAAACTCACCAGCAAGTTGCAGTGCTTGTATTCTAGAACCTACTTAACTTTAATTTTATTTGTACAAAACAACCAGTTAACACAGAGAACTGAGAGCAATGGATGCCACAGTATGCAATATCATAGAAAGACACTTTTTTGATTAACAAGGCAAACAGGTTTGAATCAGCAAAGGTGTTCATATTTTGATCTCTCTTTCTCTTCAGGTATTTTCTAATCACTGGGCTGATAGAAAAATGACAGCAAAATATGTTCTTTTTTTCTCTTTGGGCCCTGTGTCCCACACCAAAAAGGGCTCTGGGCTCCCAAACCACCACATCACTCAGTTCTGAAACTATCTGATTATGTTCCATATCTCAAATGAAAATTTACACCTTGAGAATACAATTGGTCTGATACTGAGCTATGTGACAGTCAAGAAATTCCGTATAAATCTAGTTTCAGGTTATTTAGAGTTCAAATGCATAAGCAAGTCACATTTCACACCCTCAGGTCTTGGTCTGATCACAAAATGTATTTGGTTTTGCATTATCTATTTAGTAGTAAAAAACCTAATACAACAAATACAGTGCCATTGTTGTGGTAATCAAAACAGCATACAGGGTGTCATAGGGCCCAAAGATCACCTTTGTCCATTATAATGAGATCAAAACATTACATGTGTTATCTACAGCAAAATTTTACAAGGGGATTACCTGGCTTTATCTACTTCATTGGTAATCCCTTTCTCCTTCCTCCATCACTCCAGCTTTTTCTAATATAGATGTATATTTTAGGCTTCAAAGTCATGGTCTTATGGAGCACAACTGGAGCATACTGGCTGCCTCCCCTAGAGAAATCTCTACTTCTATGGACTTGTTACAGACTTTAAAAATCTTTTATTAAATACCAGTTATGATGCATTCAGCATGTCAGCTTCCAGGGTTTCCAAATTTCGCTCCAGTCTATGCAAAAGTTAGTACTTTCTTAAAGAAACACGTCTTGAAGTCTCCTGATAATGTAAGAAAGCTTGTTTCTTTTGTTTCTTTCTAATTTTGCATCCCATTAATTATACAGAACAAAACCATCAAAACTTAACACCAGGTTTTCCAAATGGGAAGATAAATACATTTAAATTAAATGTTTATGTTTAAATTGAGATTCTTAATGAAAACTTGGTGGTTTGTGATTGAGTTTTATTTCCCTTTTCTGTTTGTTTAGACTTGCAGAACTTGAGCATTTTGCTATTTATTTGCTTTGTTAAGCTAAACTTTCAACTGTGTGGGGTAATGAAGTAATTTTTTTCCTGCTATCACATTTGCTTATAAAAATAGGCTGGATACAGGTCTTCTTAGCATGGATGGAAAAAAGACCTTTTATAACTTCCAGTTTTTAAAAGAATATGAACACTCATGTAACAGCATCACTGTTCTTTGTTTGTCAGATGTCAGAGATAAACTAAACCTATGGGAAAATAAAACAAATCAAGAAAATGAAAATACCTGAATTCCTTAGGCTAGCAGATGCTGTCACAGAACTGCAGGGATCAACTGCAGTCCTTCCAAATGGAGAATGAAATACAAAATAACATGGCATGAGGAGAAAAATGTAAAAGTGGGAAGCTGTCCACATGCTGTGCAGGAAGCACAGAGAAGCTAAAGACTCAAAATATATTCCAGTGAAGAAAAATGGTCATATATGGAGATGCAATTATTTCAGAAATATAAAACAGACATAGGCTCTTTCTTTAGTATCAACTGGCATTTTAGATCTCTGTTTAGTATTTTGCATCATATTTGTAATGAAATTAAGTCACTTGACCTTGAGCAGTTAACAGATGGACTAATTAGAGATTGAATTATTTGTGTTATAATTGATAACCAGGTCAGAATGCTAAAATGAGATTAGCTATTAATTTAGTTTTTCAAACAATCATCACTGCAAGCTAAAGCAAACTGGATTTTCCCAATGAGCTAGGAAAAAAAAAAATATATGAGAGAAGAATTACATCTGATTTAAAATTTGGGAGCAAGTGGTGGGAAATCAGAATTCTACCATCATATGAAAGACCTTCAACAAAAAAAAAAGAAAAAAAAAAAGGAAAAAAAAGAAAAAAAAAAAAAAAAAAAAAAAAAAAAAAAAAAAAAAAAAAAAAAAAGAAAAAAAGAAAAAAAATCCCCAACTCTAAACTGAAATTTATCTGAAATAAATGTATGAAAGCACAGTTCAACACAATAAACATATCAAACATTTTATCAGGGGACACCACACTTGACAAAAAAATGCATGGTAACTTATAGTCGTAAGTATGTATCTGAATGGGAATAAAAATGTGCAAAGCAAGAATCTGCAAAACAATGTATTACCACAGTGTCAGATATATCAAAGCAGAATGCTTATCTCAGCGTAAACATTGACAATTTAATACGAAAATTAAAAACAAAGTATGTTTATATGCATAAAATAGCATTTGGCAAAACTTGTGTAACAAGAAAAAATCAACGAGTAGGGTTTGAAACGAATCAACAGTTCTCGTCATATATGGGTTGAAAACCAGTATGGAAATACAATGAGGTGTTTAACTTATCTATAAAACATGATAGAAGGGATACTGTTAATTATATTCAATAATGAATTTCCAAGAGAATGCTTTTTAAGGGATATAAAACATCAAGGGTAAAACTGCATTCTGGTGTGTGCCTCAGTATGATAGCATAAATATACTGGCTTCATCAAGGAAAAAAGACAAAACAAACAAACCCAATCTTCACCAGATGGTGAAAGTAGATGTTACTAAATGCTTTTGGATACAACATGCTTAAGTTAACAGTGTGGTCACAGGAATAAAAGAAAGGATGTTAAAGATTAATGTTGATACTAAGATCATTAATAGGGTCACCACAGTATCGGTATCTGTGTGAACAGTTAGAAAGCACTTTTTCAAAAAATACATTCAAGGCAATTTTGGCTCTTAAATCAAGTCATAACAGAGTCACTCTGACAAAAAGAATTGATGCTCAACACTTTTAACTTACTTTCATTTACTCTGACTTTTCCTTGTGCCTGTTTCAGTATCAGAAATGTCCAGATTCCTGGCTAGAATGCAAAAAGTGAACACCTTTTCCAAATGACTTCTCATTTGAGGGGAAAAGAAGAAAAAAAAGGAAGAAAGCCAGTCCAACATAATGAGAAACTGGAACAATCTGAGTTGTGCCCAAAAAAACAACTTTGTAGACTGGATAGGCTTAAGATGCCAGATTAAGTTTAATGCAGTTATTTATGTAAGACAATAATTTGGCGTAAAAGAAGTTTACCAACCATATCCATAAAATCTGCAGTCAGCTGTGTAGATGGAAAGTCACCAAAATAAAACCAGCTGTCCAAGGAGGAATCTCTAGCTTGTCAAAACTAAAGAGTTTCTCAGAAGTACCTGGAGGATGATGTGCATATTTTAACTTCTGAAATTTATTTTCTTGGCACAAGAGCCTCATGGGGAAAAAATATACAATTTTTAGAAAGTAGTTTGAAATATATATAACTATCCATATAATATCTATATATATAAAATAGAAAATGATTTCCTTATTTTTACATTGGCTCTCAGTCTAGTTGTTGAGCAGATTTGGGAAATGCAAAAAGATACTTCTCTTTGGCTTTACATTTCCACTCACTTGCAGACCCCCACACCCCCTTATTAGCAACTGCAAAGACTGCCATGTAACTGGGAACCCAACTTCATGTTTATGCGAAGTCCTGCCTTTGGAATCCACTCCTATAGTCAGCACGAAAGCTCAAGGAGCTAAGGATAATGCTAACAACTGATAGTATATTCTAAAATTGGATGGTAGCTGCAAATGGACAGCTCTTTTCCTTCCAAGAAAAGGTTATCTGCTCAGCAGGATGCTGGGACCCACTGGCAGAAACAAATGTGCTGCAGTTTGTACTCTGACTTACTGTATCTAACCTCTGGCTAAATTACTGAGAGGATTTTCCATTGTAAGATTTGTCTTCTTATGCATTGTGCACAAGTATTAAATCCCCCCCCATTTCCCATTGCATTCCACAATCTTTACAAGACTGGTGTCTCCTTCAAGGCACCCAACACATTGTGCCCTTCCTTCGTGATGGTGTCCCAGCCAACTGGATTTCCAGGCATGGAGCAAGGGGTAAGGAGAAAAGCACAAGTAGGCAGGGCAGGGATTTGGGCAAAGCAAAGAATGACAGATGGCTGAGGGCAGCAAAACAGCCCCTGTGAGGAGTGATGAGAGCCTTGCTGCATGTTGTATACATAAAAATAGTGCCGCTGGCCAAGGCAGCGAGTCATAGGAAAAGCTGGAGCTGAGGGGGGACAGAGGGAGCAGCCAGTCCCCAGCTGGGCCAGCAGCACCGAGGACTGCCAGGCACGGCTGGGCTCATCAGACAGCACATGGGTGGAGGCCCACAGGCCACTGAAAACTACAGCTAGATTTTGCCAACACATTTGACTAATCTGGAGCACATTCCCAGCTCTGCTTTGCCGCGGTGCTGCTTTGCGTGTAGGTACTGACCACAGTTGGGAACAGCTCTACAACCCTCTGAGGGCACCGCCACAAACACCTACAGGAAAAGATGGGGTAACAGTGAGGATGTCCTCATCCCTTCCTAGTTCTTTGTAGCTGCCATACTTTCCTCATTACAAGGTTCAAATTTTGCTTGCACTATGGCTGTTGTCCTACTATCCATGCTTCCCAAGTAAGCATGGAGATCAGACCTTTCTCACCTCCACAATCAGTCCATTCTCACCTCCGTGCTGCCTTCCAGTGTCTGCCACTCCATCCCACCTCAATGCTGACGGGGACAAAGTGAAATTCCAACACTCATCCAGTACAAGTAATTGCAAAACATTCAGGGCAATGCTTTTTCTCCACACCACGCTTTTACTTGAAAAGAGGCCCAGTTATCCTGGTTTCAAACCTCCTTGGAAAAGTTTGAAATGCTTAAGTGGCAAACTAATATTCAGCATAAAGATCCAAAAGGGAGATATTTCGCTCTCTGAGGGAGACTGAACATTTCCCTTCCAACCCTGGCCTCAGCTGAAGTATTACAATAATGACAGATGAGCTCCTCCAATAAGAGGCTTTCCTTTCCTTGACTTCAGTGGTCAATTTTCCAGAGTTTTACGCAACATTTTAATCTCATGTCTTTCAACTCTATATTCTCCTGCTATGTTGCTTATGAAAATGGCATTAATAGAAACAGAAAATCTGTTAAGCAGGGTAAGTGCTGTATTACATGCGAGAGCAAAACAAGCAGCCCCTGGCACTGAGCACCAAAAGGATTCCATTAAACAGAAGGAATACACTCTTCCAACTGGCACAGTATCATTTCACTTTGTTGACAGTATATAGTATAATGATTATCTACAGCTGGGATGGGAAAGTATAAATCACATTAATTTTTAAAAATATACTTAGCTATGCAGACCACAGGAATACACAACATTCATAAATTGATTATGGCTATGGGATTTGATTTTATTTTTCTTTAAGCAATAATTATATATAGGAACTAAGTGCAACTCCCACATCTTCATTAGCAACTTCTTCAGATCATCCAAACTACAGAAAGCGCTTTAAATAAATTTAAATAAACACACTTGGCTGACAGTCCTCTCACAGAAAAATGTATCTTTAATTTAAATAAATCTTTAACATTAACTCTTTTGCAACATGCCAATCTACTTGTTGCTTTGATTAAAAAGGCATTTTTAGTTTCACTAGATGAACATTATTAAAGAGATACTTCCCAAGAATACTGAAAAATAAGAATATCTGAACGGGAAAGAAAACTCCTTGATAAAGTTATTAGCTACGGATTAATTTCTTTGTGCAAGTGACAGAGACTTACAGGATACTGATAATGACTAGGCAAGCAGTCTATAGGAACAATGCACATTTATCTTTCATCAATCACTGTCTTATCTTTTATATATTAAAAAGAAAATCAGAAACTGATAGTGTAGACAGCTTGCTGACATTTAAATTTCTTGAGTTTTCTTCACCCTCCTTTTTTCTTTACCCCTTAATATAACCCAACTGCATTAGTCAGCAATTTCTGTTACACAGGACATTGTCTTAGCACAAGAACTTAGGGCATGGGATTACAAACCCAGAATATCCATTCACAGAAGAAACTATTCATCATTAGGTACATTTGAAATCAGATTTGATAGAACAGCGCTAGAAGTATGGACAAGCATTAGCAAAAGTCTTCTTATGTTTTAATTCTGTTTTCATCATTTAGCTTGTTTTTCATATCTAAAAATACTCATATGAAGGCAAATCCTAATCTTTCTTAAAAACACTCCAGTAAAAAGAATTCAACATCCCATAGAAAGATAATATGTATGTTTAGAAAGCAGTTATTTTCAGAAATGATCCAGAAATTTCTATTTTCAGAAAGAAGTAGCACAACTTTACCTTGCCTACAGTGTGAATATCCAGACACTTTTGTTGAAGATCATGTATTTTTAAAACCAAGGTAAGCGAAATGGCAGCATGTGGTAAGAGTCATCATTCTTGCCAATAAGGCAATCAATAGGATTAATTAATATTACGGCAGGTGGGGGAGGAAAATTTAGAAAGGCAGGGTTGTCAAGAAACTGACACCATGAGAGCTGGTCAGAAAACAAGTTCTACTCTGAAAAACTCTTTTAGAAATCTAATTTTTCTCCTCATCAAGGTGAACCATTCACTACTAGACTGGAGAGCCCATTGGTTAGGGCACAACCCTACACATCAGCCCACTGATAGAGGCAGCACGGAAGGTGTCTCTCAGTCACTCTCATTGGAATATTAGACAGATCCAACATTCATTGAACTTGGTAAACTACAGAACGGCACTAAGACCCTACAGTCAGGGACAACAAGGACTTTCTCTCATTCAAGAAAAGCATCCTGACTTATCAGGAGAGCGAAGGATGACCTAGCTCCTTATGAGCTTGGCTATAGACCAATTGTACACCTTTGGCCCACAGAATAAAGTGAGTGTGCGGGTGTGTCTGCAGTGTTTATTTTACTTTTTTTTCTAACTAGCCCATCAGTTGAGTTTCTGTCACAGGTGAGGGTTTCTCAACAGCAGGTTACCACAAGCTATTGGTAATGTCTCCTGCTGCATATTTCTCTGTCATTTGATTTGAGGGAAACAAACCAAAGAAAGTTTCTCTTTAAGAGAAATTATTTTTGTGAAAAGTTTCGAAGTATCAGCATTTTCCAGTAAAAGAAACCCTAAACACTTTCTCAGAAAATTCCTAACTAGCTCTAGTCATCACTTTTCAAAGAAGCTGCATGTCCAAAAAATGGGAATTCCAATATACATGGAAAAGGAGTTCAGAAAAGTATAGTATAGTATTGGCTGTATCTCTGTGTCACTTGCTAAAGAATGCCTGTGAAAACAATATCCTCAGTGAGCAGACTGAGCAGAGAAGCTGTAACGAGATTGTTCAGCATCCTACAGAAGCGCACACTTGCTTGCAGGGGGAAAAAACAACAGGTTTTACTGCACGTGATGCTGCCAGTCTGTTTTTGACTTGCCCACTCAGATCACTTTAAACTAGAAAAGATAGTTACATCTTGGAAACCATCAGCGTTCCTTGCCGTGCACTGCCTGATGCCCTCAGATATTGCCCCAGAACCCAGCTGCCACAGTTCCCTGCCCTTGCTTTGCCCACTCCTGGCAGATTCTTTCCCTGAATTGTGCCTGTCCTTTGTTTCTGTCTGTGCAAAGGTCTGACCCTAACAATGTTGCCGGAAGGAAGGAAAGGTTTGTAGAAACCTTCATAAACTTTTTTCCTTAAACGTTTTTTTTCCCCAGAGGGCCAATAGAAAGCACAGAGTTGGCTCTTCAGATATCCAGTCCAGGGGGGACACTTCAGGAAAGAAATTCAGCTAAAGAGCATCCAGCACTTGATTACTTATTGTTTGTTCCTTGGCCCCCCTCCACCTCCCGGATTTCAGCGGGAACATCTAATGAAATTACAAGTATTTCAGTCTGGAAATAACATGTTCATGCTTCAGCAAGGACATTCCCGTGTAGCAACACACTATCCCCTGCTTTGGGTATTCCTTGTCAACTTCTGTTGTTTAACATTTATTCTACCACTGGAAATTAAGGATACACCGTCGTGTCCTGATAACGGCTGGGAGCACCTCTGGGCAATGATGAGATTTCCTTTCCCCTGCCTCCCGGGTTCCAGGTCTGCCCGTCCTGAGCGAGCCCCGCGTCCCGCTCCCGCACGGGGCAGGCGGTGGGGAGCAGCGGTCCCTCCGCAGCCCCGGGACGGG